>VDFB02258267.1:0-18863 GCA_007258455.2 Sequoia sempervirens | reverse complement strand
TTCCATCACCATGAGACCACATTTCTTTGAGGCAAGCTCTTGGGCATTTTTTTATTACCTAGAATTATCCTTGAAAAAAAACAAGAAGAGCAAGCTCATTGTTGAAAAAAGGAATATATTCAAGGATACCAGCATATGCCTCACTAGAATGAGAGTCCTCCAATTTGTCAAGAATCTCATCTAAAGTATCAAATTCATTCTCGTAAATTTTTCTATTGTCTATTTTATTATTTCCTACACAATCAAGGATGAAATTCTATTAGCTACAAGTCTATTAATATTCTTAAGAATTTTTGGGCCATGCCTTCTTTGATGACCATCCATTTTACATAGAAAACAAGCATTCAAACCTCTCAAAACTTCAATATCATGTTTAGTTTGATTATCACTCAATTGAAAGCACAAAATATGTAGAATACACTCATAAGATTTGAGAGATATAAAAACCCTAGAGTTAAGATGGGGAAGAGTAGACCTTGTTTCTTCCACTTGCAACACATTACCCAAAGATTTGAGGACTTGAGGGATAAAAGTTCACATCTAAGTAGAGATATTTTAAAATTCTAACCACCTTAACATATAATTGGCTAAAGCATTACATAGGGTAGAATCAAGGGTTCAAAGATGGACCTAAAAACAAAATTGCCCATATTCTAAAACTCTTTCTTTTAAAACTCTTGATTGCATACCATGATTTTTGAAGAAGAAAGTGAATAAATCTTTATGTATCATTCTATAGAAAGAAACATAGACAAGGCAATGAACTGTTTGGAAAAATGCCTCAAAGAAATATGGTCTCATGGCAGTGAATCAACCTACTCTTGGCTGTCACACTTTTACTTATCAAGGAAAAATCTTATGATAGTGCATTCAAACGTCCTTCATGTGCACAAACAAGCCAAAACAACTCCCATCACAAATGAGATAGCTTCCAAAAACTCTCAGGAAAATAATTAAGGTCTTCTAGCTGCTTAATCTCATGGAGTGTCATGTATATGCTTTTTTATTTCATCACAGTCCCAAATCTCCCCTTTTGACATCATACAAGACCTACCCCACTATTATGCTTTAGAATGCACCATTTTCTTTCACATTTTCCTTTACATCAGATTTCCATTTGAACCCTAATGAGGATTTAAACAAATGCTCTAAAAGGTTTTTTTCTACTTGATCCTATTGTAGAAGACTACTCTTTAATCTTCAGATCTGCCACCTAATGCATTTGTCACTATTCTTGCTTTTCAACCTTGGATCTTAAAGGAAATTTGAACCACCTTCATAGCTTCCTGTACATGCCTTTTCATTCATAGTCTTCATCCTTGTCAAAACTTCCAAAGTTGTTCATTTATCAAGGTTTACACTTCCAAAGATATGATATAAGGGATGAGGATGGGATCGTGTCTCAAATGATTTTGGCAGAATAGGTACCTCTCAGTCTTTAGCTTTCAATGAAAAAGATATCAACATAGACTCGTGTTCCCATATTCAATAATAAAGCGAGCTCTGGAATGATATAAAATCCTCTATTAAAAAAAGGATGACAACAACTAATCAATATCAATTTCCAGAGGAACTGGTGAGCAGGGGAAGCTTCTTTAGATGATCAACTAGATGATCAAACCACCAACTTAGCACAACTCTCTCAAATACTCTTTAAGTGGACCTTTCCAATCCACTATTCCTTCAAGGAAAAGACCCCCCCAACTAGGGTTGTTGTACTCAAACAATCAAGAGGGCTTGTATCCACTTGGATCATGTCAAATAGGACTAAACCAAACCATGACACTCAAGTTTTCACTTAGGAAACTCCATTTTCTCATCGCTCTAACCACTAGGCCTCTTTACCACCAACTTAGCACAACTCTCTCAAATACTCTTTAAGTGGACCTTTCCAATCCACTATTCCTTCAAGGAAAAGACCCCCCCAACTAGGGTTCTTGTACTCAAACAATCAAGAGGGCTTGTATCCACTTGGATCATGTCAAATAGGACTAAACCAAACCATGACACTCAAGTTTGCACTTAGGAAACTACATTTTCTAACCACTAGGCCTCTTTACCACTAAAAGGCTTGTAGCCTGCCCGGTAGGATAGTCAAAATAAAATCCACATATAAGCTTCTATCAAGCCCAAACCACTGAACTTAGACAAGTAATATGCCCCTACCAAGTCTCAAAACCTTCTTTCTTGACAGTGGACAGTAAAAGAGAAATGGACCAAAACAATGTTGCTCCAAGAGGCCTAATTGGCAGGCTACAACAGGATAGGTGACTATCTAGGCTCTCCCCTTCACCCCAAAGCCTTGAAATAGGTTCTTATAGGCTATTTACACCCATGTCTATCACTCCTAAGTTCCTTCACAGTTAAAATCACCCTAAACAAGCAAAACTCAACTTTTTGCTTCACAATCTAGGCCTGTCACATGAGGATGCCAGGCATAGAACATTTCAAAACTTCCTCCGCACAACATGCCATTCTCCAAAACCATAAAAGTATGAAAATATACACAAATATCTTCCATCCCACCAAGAATTAGCATTATTACAACGTGGAGATGGAAGAAAGATCCATTCTTTAATCAAAACCCTAGTTTTGAGGGTTTTTAGACCAGTTCCTGCTAAAATGGCGATATCTTCTTTTATACTCAATGAAAACTTGTCAAATCACCTCCAAAAGAAATCCAAGTCTTCCCTCTATCCAACCATAATAGGAATTTACCTGTACAGTACGTACATAGGTTGTACCACGCAGTAGAACATGAAATTTACACACAAATTTTCTAGAAAACAACAAGCTTTTGCATTAGAACTTCAAAATGATTCATCAACCCACATGCCTCAACCAAGAGAGGCTTATTTCTATCTTCAACCAACCTTCTTGATGTCCCACAATTGAAATTTGAATTGGTTGTACGTTGGGAACTAACAAAACATCATTTAGACACCTAATTGCCTAGTTAAGGCAAGTTAATACAACTTCCACAAGCCACAAAGAGCCCAAAAGGACCATTTCAAAACACCAAGGAAACTCCCCTCAAGCCTTCAATTTTGATTCTTTAATTTTCCAAGGTGCACTAAGCTTACAAAGTGAGGATGGAGACCTTGTGATTACATTGAAACTTATCACCAAGACTCTAAAACTTTGAAGAATCAAAATGTTGTTGTTTCAAAACACCTAACCTTTGAAGATGTTGAAACCTTGTCATAGAGAACTAGAACATTGATGCAACCACTCATCCTACCTTAAAACATACCAAAAGTCTCCAAGCAATTAGACATAGGAAGATTTAAGATGACTTAAACAATTTTTATTGCCAAAGCATAAACTTATGATGACTTAACCAAGTCCTAGTACACACTCCCTCCCGTTAACCACTTAGACATATGGATTTTATTAGTGGAAAGCTGAACCACCTCACACGTGCACCTGAATTATGTCTATTAGTGTTCTAATTCATCTTTTTCAAGACAACTTAAACCAAAATATTATGTATGGTGAAACCATTCTTCTACACAATACATTTGAGGCCTTGGTTGTGTAACTGGTGGACCATAGTCACATTTAAGGCTAGTTACAAAGTTTAAAGTCATTAATTGCAAGGGACGGTCTCCTTCATACATTGATTTGATGTGTGATGGACACATTTGGACTGTAGTAACAATAACTTGCAATCTATCAAGACTTGATTACCTTATAACTAGTCAAATTCTAGCGATGAAATGATAGATTAATCATAATGTCACCTTGGGATCACATCACCATGAAATAACTTCATGCAACATCCTTATGAGTGCAAGTACCACCAAATAGGTATTTTTTTGATCTGTCTTCCTCGAGCAAGGGAAATTCAGGAAGAGAAGAGGAAAGTGAGACATGTAGTAGGTCTAAAAGAGGGAGTCAACTAGAGGTCAAAAGATTACGGGGAAGAAAATTCTAAACACATGAAATTTTTCTTGTCAAGGGGGCCATGTTCTTAGTGATGGCGAGAGAATAGGTGACATGGAGGCTTCCTTTGAGGTAAAAACATCTACCGAAATAATGGGTACCTAGGGAACTTCCTTCAATAAACACTGATTTTTGTGTCAATGAGAGGATATATCACATAACACCATCCTCATTACATGGTTTGGGCCTATTTTGCATGGATGGCATAAAGGTCTGTTACAAAAAAGTTACTGAATTGATGGAGTATGTCAAACCCTATTACAGTTACAAAGATTGGATGCAACTAGTTCAATATACATGAAGTATGCGTAGGTATGCACTATCAACAAATTATATACAACTAAAAGATAAGGATCAAAATAAAGGAGTGGTTGTGTACATTGATGGAAGGCCAAAAGCATCAAGGAATATTGTAGGGTTTATAAATAGTACATGACCTAGGTCAACAAATAAGCAACCCAATTGCATATTTAAGGCATGTGAGGGAAACTGTGTATTCGTATGTGTGATAAAAATCAATAACCTAGGGAAGAGTTACTAATCGCATTACAATTTGAATCACTTAGATACAAACACAGTTACTATGGGGGTGGTATGTACTATATACCATTTTACCTAACCTCTAATTAATGACTCTAATATACCATTTTTTTTTTTTTTTCATAAGTCTATTAGTTTCATTTTCGGTAATGTTTTTTTATATTTAATTTTTGTCACAGCGGAACATTGATCATACCGGGAAGGCTCCAACCTAGACCACAGATCATGATACATCTTTAGGCACTTCTACCTTACAGGTTTACCTCATTGTTATTGTACAAACTAGATACAAGAAAAAGTTTTTTTCTTTTCATAAGTTTATTGGGTTAATTTCGATAATGTTTTTAATATTCTTGTTGCAATCAAATGATTAGGGAAAGGAACCAGTAGTAGAGGAGAGCATCCATAGGGTCGAGGTGTAGTCACTGTTATTGGATGATGACATCACATATTCAACAAACCCTCTCGATATGATAAGGAAGACACAAAAAAAATGCAATGAAGAAATGCTTCAATTGTTATTCATAGTGCCTCAAACAAATGAGATAAGAGAGAGGGTTAAAATGTTGACTGAGAGAGTACAAAACTTGCAAGTAAGCTGTCATGAGGTCTTTAATTATAAGTTCATTCATGGTTTTATAATTTGTACTCTTTTATGTCATGAACTAAATATGTGTTGTTTTTACAATATTTTTTGTGTCCTCATGATGCTTGTGCGCATGATCAGGGTACTGCAAGTGCTTCCCACGGAGTAGGGGTTGGTACAAGTGTCCATTCTAATCTTCCTACACATACATCAGATCATCCAACCCCATCATTCATGCCTATATTAACCGAAATTTTAGTAAATACATAGCATGCACGCATTTCCAGTAGTATTGGTGATATGTTTGAAGAATATTTTCCTAGATCTTCCTTCAGATACTAGTATCGAACATTTATGGTCACATTTGTGGTGACCGAGGATTTCGTTCCCATAAAGATAGAGAAGGTCCCAGGTAATTTAAAATGTTTTAATTATTATTATATATAATCCAATTGAAATTTACTTATTGATCACTCTTTTATGACTAATGATTCCATGATCATTTTGTAGGAAATGATGTTTTTTATAAACATCTAGGTGATATAACATTGGAGCTCTTCGGGCCCACCATACGTACATGGTGGAATGCCCAAAATCAAGATTTAAAGGATGAGCTCATTAACCGTTTAGTTGTGCTGTTCGGTGATAAAACATTCAACCGAACCAAGGTCCTTAAGAAAGCTGGTACCTATCTAAAGTATGTGAGGGACCAATATAGGTCACATTTAGAGAAGAACAAAAAGTACGAGCATCCCCCCATGATTCTAGAGAGTGAGTGGAAGTACCTGGTGTCAGATGAAAAGGAGAAGATTGAAAAGAAAAAATGAAAGACACCACCGTGCCAAGGAAGGTATGTGATACTATCAACAATGTAATTATATACTGATTACTCTTTCTTTTTACATAATCTAACGTATTTCAAACTTTTCATAGGCTACTTGACACATCGAAGGAAACAAAGGCAAGACAAGAAAAACACGGGAAACACAAACTTGGCTCTGGTGGTTATATGAAATTAGCTGCAAGAATTGTAAGTATCAATAAATGAAATATTGCATTGAAATAATAAATTGCAAACAATTTTGGTTTTATCACACCATAGAAGAAAAGTTCATGATCTTATGCAAAAATGTAGAGCTCTGAATTCAACAGAGTTCCCACAGAAGAGGAAATGAAGATTGCCTTCCAGCATGGCTATGAAGCCATGGTTGAAAGCCTAAGAGTCTTGACTGGGAAAACACAATCTTCCACTGCATCCGATACGCAGGTAAATTAACTCAATAAAGTTTATTTAAAATTGAATACTTGTGTAATCTATTCAATATTAATTTCCACCATAAAGTAATTATGTGCCTATTTGTTTTAAATAGACAAACAATGATAATACTGCACCTGACATTGGAATGCAGCCTGGTGAGGGTGGAGCACAACCTGTAGATGAAGGTCATGGTGTGCATCCCGGTATTGGATGTATTCATGTGCTATACAAAATGTAGTATGGATTAATAAAATTAAACATCTTTAATTGCAATTGGTGTATTAATTAATGTAACCTTTCGTGTTTCAACTTTAGAGCATGTAGAGCGTGATCAACATGTTGAGCATCATCAGGCTAGAGAAGATCAGGAACATGATGTGGCCCCATTAGGTAAAGATGACCACTCTAATGTTCTTTTAAACATATTTAATTGCAATTGGTGTATTAATTAATGTAACCTTTTGTGTTTCAACTCCAAATTAGGATTTATAGGGTGTTCAACATGTTGAGCATGGGGCTATGGGTGAAGCCACAATAGTGGTTTACAATTCAAGTGAGGAAGGAAAACTCACAAAAAATGACCCCAAAGCAAAAAAAAAGTGATTTTGGGGGTTCGTACGAACCTATTGGTTCGACTGAATGCTTTAGGGGTTCACTCGAACCAGTGTTCGAGTGAACCCCTTTAAATTTTGGCCACAAAAAAAAGAAAACAATGTAGATAGCAAAGGGGCTCGAGCGAACTCCTCGAGTATATGTCTCTCTAACCATGGTTCGGCCGAACCTTGGTTTGAGCGAACCTCTAGGGGTTCGCTCGAACCCCCCTTGCCCCTCATCCCCCTCCTGAGACACAAAAAAAGTATTTTTTTTTTACGCTTCAGAACTTGGGTTGAGGATGAAAATGGAGAAGTCTTCAGAAACCCTTATGGAATCAGATAGTCCTTGGAATGAGCTATCCAACGAATATAATTTTTATATGTTTTGATTTTATTATGTATTTGTTTTTTTAGTTTTATTAAACATAGGTTCTTCACCAAAAATGAAATTCTTTGTTCTGCACATGTGGAAAAATAGTAGATTATCAAAAAAAAATATTGAAAAATATGAGTGCACTAGCTATTGAATTTCTTGGATACAAACAAAACAAACAATTTCTATTAGAAAAAATTTATGCATTATATGGTCGCTACTTATGTTTGAATTATACACTGTTTGACTTTCAAACTTGATTAAAGAAAAATATTCAATAAAAATATATAACCAAGGGAAGCACTAACATCGGAGTTACAAATCTAAATTTGAAAGAATTAGAATTTTATCCTTCATGGAAAAAAAAAAATTATGAGAGACATATTTGCAGCGCCTAATTTTAAAATGTTGTTTTTGAAAATCGGGCTTTCAAGGAGATGGAAAAGAGTGCAAATCTGATTCCAAAATTTTGAAAAATATTTTAGAACTACAAAAAATGTGATGAGATTCCTAGTTTAATCATCTTCAAATTCTCATGGTTTAGTTGCTATAGGTGCCCGAATGTGAAGATTTAGTTAAAAATAATAATTTCAGTTGTCTAGTTTGGCCAAAAATCAGAAACTACCATTGTGGATCACCCTATAAGACAAGATTAGGAACATGATTTGGTCCCATCAGGTAAAGAGAACCACTCTAATGTTCTTTTAATTAATGAAATACTTGTAACAATAATAATAAAACATATCAATTTAACATTTTTTGTTATTGCAGCAGACCCCCCCTTTCAGTGGCATCCATGTCGTGAGTACATGACTAGACGTACATTAAGATCACAAGCAGAGGGTAGAACAAATGAAGGGGGGAGATGATTTGTGAGAAAATGAGATACTCCACTTGCTTTTAGTCAAAAAGAAACAAAAAAGGATTGTAATCATATATTATGACACAACTATTTTGATAATATGAAAATTGAATGAATGAATGTTATATGTTAATGAAGAATGAATGTGAATATGTTAATGAATAAATGTTATATGTTAATGAATGAATGTTATATGTTATTAATGGATGAATGAATGATTAATGTTATATGATCGGGTATGGGGAATTGAGAGTGATGTGAGGGGGGGAGGGGCCAAATGAGCTTTCACCGTCACGTGGTTGGCCCTGTTAAGTAGAGAATATTAAACTATTCTCAAAACAAAGAGAAGCTCAATCCAACTACATCTAAGTATCTTTTTAATTCCTCTATCTTTCATCAATCTCTTTACTATTTGAACCTCGTATAGATGTTTTACATGAAGAACCCATTATTGTGAAATGTGCCTCCAGTTGAGTAAACTGAATCCATGCTCTACATAATTTCTAGTTGTTTCCATTCCAATGTTCTGAGCTTAGTTTGTTTCTATGGCTTTGTATGAATACCACATTGTGTTGTGTGTGGATTTGGTTTCAAAGCTCTGTTTCTTTTGTTTTTAGTGGTGACATAACGCTAAAATTTGACTTTTTGTGCATAACAGGTTAGTGGAAAAATTGATAGCTCTAAAGGGTTTAGAGGCTCGATTGAGATAGATACACAGATACTTGGATCTTGTTGTTGATGGGAGGCTTCCACTTAACCATGAAATTTTGTACCATCTACAGGTATGCAAA
This sequence comes from Sequoia sempervirens, assembly GCA_007258455.2. Lineage (NCBI taxonomy): Eukaryota > Viridiplantae > Streptophyta > Pinopsida > Cupressales > Cupressaceae > Sequoia > Sequoia sempervirens. The sequence goes on along the minus strand of VDFB02258267.1, from coordinate 9,915 downwards.
AATTTCTCTACTTACATTCATTCAACTTATGGTCTTCCTCTCAAATTTATGCATTCATGTGTCATTTGAGAGGGTAACCCCATAACAGTTTTGTCACAATTGAAGAATAATGCATTAGCTTATGTCCATCACGAAAATAACAAGGGTTATTATGGGGAAATTTGATAGGAAATGAGTAGATCCTAGATCAGTATGCTACAGACCTTCATACTACAACCTTGTTCATGATAGAAGATTCTTGTTTTGTGACATGGAAATAATACATTAAGTGATTGACAGAACAAGGATAGTGAACTATGTAGGAATAAGTGATTGAGAGTGAGCAGGGGAAGCTTCTTTAGATGATCAACTAGATGATCAAATCACCAACTTAGCACAACTCTCTCAAATACTCTTTAAGTGGACCTTTCCAATCCACTATTCCTTCAAGGAAAAGACCCAACTCACCTAGGGTTCTTGTACTCTCACAACCAAGAGGGTTTTTAACCACTTAGATCATGTCAAATAGGACCAAACCAAAACTTAACACCCTAATTTTCACTTAGGAAACTCCATTTTCTCATCGCTCTAACCTTTAGGCCTCTTTACCCTTTTAACCCTTGTAGCCCTGCCCGGTAGGATAGTCAGAATAAAATCCACATACAAGCCTGTACCAGGCCCAAACCACTAAACTTAGATAGGTATTATATGCCCCTACAAGGCCTCAAAACCTTCCTTCATGAAGTGAATAGAAAAAGAGCAATGGACCAAAACAATGCTGCTCCAAGAGGCCTAATTGGTTGGCTACAACAAGACAGTTGACTATCTTGTGGATAGCCTTGTGTTGTGTGTACTTCTTCCTCCTATCTTTTCTTTTTTGCACTTCTAAATTCGTTGCAACAATCAACAAGCATGGATTCAAATGTTCTAGTTCCTCTTCTAATTCCATTTAACTGCCATCAATGGAAAACTAAGGTTCAACTAATACTAAAGAACAAGAGGTTATATAGAGTTACAATGGGGGTAGAAAAAAAACGTATAGATGAAAGTGCTAAAGTTAAGTGGTTCAACAAGGGTAATCAAGCTTTTGGATTCTTATTTTATATTGAAGCAGCACAGGCCACCTTCCGACCTAAGTTCATAAATCGTATTGATGAGTATATTGTCTTCCAATCTTTGGACCGTGAAAAAATAAGTAGCATTGTGAGATTATAGGTATGTAGATCATTTATTTTTTTGAAAAACTTATCATTTCAAAAGTACAAACAAAGGTAGAAATTTTTTCTGATTAGTTAATAAAGAATTTATTTGTGACTTATAATAACTAAAGATGCACATAAAATTGTATAAGATCCAAGTACTTTAGGGAATTCATAATGGGATATGCAACAAGGGGGTAACTCAAGTGCTTAATACACACTCTTTCTGTGTTTTATGCATTTTTTGTAATCTACTTTATATGCTTCATAGAAATTATTTTTGGGATAGAAGCAATCAACTCCAATTCTTGTCATCCTCCATTTTTGTTTAGTTGCAAATATTTGGTTGCAGTGATTTGGTCAACAAACCTTGTTTGCTCCTTTGTCTGAATGCCATGTTACTATGCATTAACTCCTGAATTATAACCATTAGGAAGCTTTATATCTCATTCGGTTATCTTTAGCTAGATTACAACATCAGTTATGTATTTTAACTAGTATATCTTTTATTATTTGATGAAGAGAGAAAACTCACTCTTTTTTTGTTGTACAATGTGAAAGAACCCAAAAAATTTCTATCCCAAAATTCCATCCTCTTACAAAAAAGAGAATATATAGCTTTTCAATCTATTATTGATTTATAATTGATTCTTGAAAATACAATAATAAGTAAAATTAGACTTAATTTGGTTCAATTTTGTCTCCCTTTTTGGAAACCAAATCCATTTTCTAACCTTAGTTGCAAAAAAATAAATGACTTGTATGGTCACCAACATAGGCATTAACCCAAGTGTGTTACCAATTCATTTATGAGGCTCAATAATATCCTACAGTGTACCTAGTAAGTTAGTCTTGTTGAATCCGTCTACTATGATAAACATACTTGAAAAGAATGCTAAAATAGTATAAGAAATGGTGCAGGAGCACCTAGGCTGACCTCCACTTTGTTTGTTAAAATTTTTGGCTTGTACTGACTTTAGCCAAGTCAGGAATATTTGTGTGTTTATATTGGACCTTAGAAGGTATTGTGTGTGTGGAGAGTTAGTCACTAGGACTAAAATCTTCATTAGGTTATCTCATTGTTAAATTTTGCTTTATTAAGATTTGGACAATTGTGTTAGAAAATATAATGCTTCAAATGTGTTAAAGCCATTCCTGAAGATAAAGGCCGCTATTAGAGCCGATGGTTCGAAGCCATGAGCCATACTAATTACGATAAGCCATGTAGATTGCAATTTGTTTGGTTGTGCATTTTAGTTAACTAAGAAAACGCCTTTGGTAATGCATCCCAAATAGAGGGAATGGCTCGTAGAAGCAAAAGTTAGATATTGTAATCAAAGATTTTGATAAGAAATAGAAGACAGTCTTGGAAATTTCTGTGTTTTCTGAAAAACCTCGTGTGTTTTTGAGAAACAGTGATATCAAGCCATCATATTCACTGTTTTTGCATTATTCCAGTATTCATAGGATAGTTTTGAATCATTTTCATTCTGTATACAAGTTACTTAGATTAGTTTTATTACTTTGAATCTATAGATTAGAATTTAGAGGTTGTAATAGTTGTTTTGAGCAGTCAGTAAATAAATGGCTCCCCCATGAAATCTGACCGTGGAGTTTTCCTGTGTTTGGATGGAAATGATAGGGGAGCCACTACCTTGTATATATTTGCTAGTAGGGATTTTAGAAAGCCAAGCAAAGAGTCTTAATCCCAAACCCTAGGCGATCTAGGACTGCCCGGTTAGGGAATTGGGAGTGAAAAGAAAGAACCAAGGCAGGGGAAAAGAACACTGTATGAAATCCGTACAGTTCCATGAAGGGAAAGATAGGATCTTCACATTCCAAAAGGTTTGAGACTTCCATCAATCAATTGGAGGTAATTGTGAGTCAAGAACCAGTGAAACCCTAGATGCAAGGGTAAATTAGGCCTCCTCTCCAAGATCACAGGAATCAGCTGTACGGTACTGACAGAGACCTGAAAACTTTTGAAAGATTTAAAAGTCTGAAAAGGGTGTCAGGAAATGTGATTTATTCACTAGGTTGTGTGTCAAGTTTGAGAGAAAAGGGCAGAAAAGGGACTGGTAAAGGCTAGTAGAAACTAGGCCTCTTCCAAGCAAAATTTGGAGATCGGGTAAAGTGAAGGTTAAAGAACCTCAAAGATGCATTCCAATGGTGGTGAAATGCATGAAAACAGAGCATCTACCTCCCCTGCAAAGAGTTCAAGTCAGATGATGATGTTGGCATCTAGACTCTTCTAGGTGTAGTGAGAAAGATTGAAATTTCAAGTGGTGTTTGTGAAGAAGACAACAATTTTGAGTGGTGTTGAATCCTCTGAGGTTAAGCACAAGGTTTGGAACTCACAAAATAGAGTTAGGGCAGGCTTAGTTAATGATCTAAGTCAGGACAGAGCCTAGAAAGTATTAGGTTCATGGTGAAGACAGAGTAATGTCTTCTTGTTGATAGGTGCAAGCAAACCTTGGAGGCCGTATACACCATATTGGTATCAGAGCAAGTTAGATTCAAGGATTGTGATTAATGAGCCAATCCACTGAGTCAGTTGGAGAGAATACACTAGAGGAAGGAACCATGGTGACAAATGCAGAGTTGGCTAAAAAGGTAGAAGAGCAAGAGGAAGACAACCGGTTGCTCAGAGAAAGGATATCTCAGATGGAGAAACTCTTGGATGAAGTCCATGAGACAGCAGATACTGTGAAGGACAAGATAAAGCAGAAGGAAGAGCAGGAAGCCAAGGAAAAAGAAGAGGATTTGGAGGAGGAAGCTCCAAAGCCTGACCCTGTTCTTGCAGAGGAACCATTCTTGAAGGCATTGCAGGCCTTGAGTGGTAAAGCAATGGAGGGTGTGCCACTTTTCAGTGGAAAAATGGACCCTGATTCAGTTGTAGACTGGATTGAGAGCATTGAGAATTACTTTGAGGTGATGGCATAACAAAGGCCCAAAAGGTAAAGGTGGCCAAGTCAAGGTTGAGAGGAGTAGCTCTCACATGGTGGAAGTTTGTGCAATCTAAAAGAGAAAAAGAAGGTAAAGGTCATGTAGTTTCATGGAGAGGAATGGTGACTAAGATAAGGCGTATTTATCTCCCCGATGATCGCCATCCGTCACGCGTCCCGCCACTTTTATCCTGCTCCCCGCACCCGCTGCCCGTTCCAACTTCGCCCCTGTCACGCACGTCAATGCAAGAACAAAACCCTAAAAGCAGAGGTAAAGGGAAAGACAGCAGAGGACAAAGAGGAAGTTATAGTGGAAGAAGCTCAGAACCAAGAGCCCAAGGAGAAGTCAGATTTTTTGAATAGCAAGAAGGAAGTTCTAGTAGAGGTGGTAGAGGAAGAGGTTTCAGCTCCATAGGAAGAAGTGGTGGACAAGGAAGAGGCAGCTACTTCACCAACATGAAATGTTATCATTGCAACCAATTGGGACACCCGGCCTATAGATGTCCTGAGAAAGGTAGCACTTCTCATGGAGGAGATAGGAGAACCAATCTGATTCAAGATGAGACTACTGCAGCAAATAAACAACCTGAAGTGCCATTGAACTTAGAGGAAGGTGAGAACCTCATGATGAGAAGGAATTTAATCAAAGAACCGGTGAAAGAAGAGCCAAGCCAAAGAAGGTCCTTGTTTAGGATAAAATGCAAGATGACGGGGAAAGTGTGTAAGGTCATAATAGACTCAGGTTCAACTGACAATATAGTGTCAGAGGAGGCAGATAGCAAGCTGAAATTGACAAGAATACCTCACAACAATCCTTACAAGGTCACATGGCTCAATAAGGGTCAGGATGTCTTGGTGAATGAACAAGCATGGATGGAGTTTTCAATTGGCAAGTACAAAGACAAAGTTTTGTGTGATGTGTTTCCTATGGATGCATGCCACTTGCTCCTAGGTAGGCCTTGGCAATTTGACCGTCAAGCTATGCATGATGGAGCTAAGAATTCATATACCTTCAAGAAGGACAAAGTAACCTACAAGATTCAATCTTTGTTAGAAGATACTGAGGTGCAGTCAGCAAGTTCTAAGCTGCTCATAGCTGGCAAAAAAGAGTTCTTAAGAGCCTTGGAAGAAGGAGAAGGAGTTGGCTATGCAGTAATGATCAAGCCAAGAGAGGTAAGCAAAGAGAAGGCAGCTGAAAAGAAAGAGTTACCCAATGAGATACAAAACTTGTTGTAGACCTATGAAAGCATTGTAAGTAGTGGTCAACCAGCAACCTTACCTCCTAAAAGAGCCATAAGTCATAGAATAGACTTGATACGAGGATCTACCCTTCCAAACAAAGCAGCTTATAAGATGACACCTCAACAAAATGAGGAGATAGCTAGGCAGATTCAAGAACTTCTTGACCAAGGTCTCATTAGGAAAAGCATTAGTCCTTGTGCAATACCCACTGTCTTAGCACCTAAGAAAGGAGGAGAATGGAGGCTTTGTACTGATTCCAGGGCAATAAACAAGATAACCATTAGGTATAGGTTTCCCATCCCTAGGATTGAAGATCTCATGGATTGTCTAGGTGAAGCTAGGTACTATACCAAGATAGATTTAAAGAGTGGTTACCACCAAATTAGAATACATGAGGGTGATGAGTGGAAAACAGCCTTCAAAACCAATGAGGGTCTTTATGAGTGGCTAGTAATGCCATTTGGTTTGTCTAATGCCCCCTCCACATTCATGAGACTCATGAATGAAATTCTCCAGGACTATATTGGCAAGTTTGTAGTAGTGCATTCGATGATATACTAATTCATAGCGTATCAGGGGCGAGAAGAGCAATCTCCAACACATTGGAGCTTGATTTCTTCGGGCTAGCTGCGGAGGAGAAGTCGAAGGATCAACTCGAAAAGCAAGTGTGAGTTCATCAAAAGAGAACTGGTGTACCTTGGATTTGTGCTATCACATGGCAACTTGAAGATGGACAGCAGCAAGGTAGAAGCCATTCTCAATTGGCCTACTCCAAAGACAGCAACAGAGGTAAGAAGCTTCCATGGTCTTCCTCAGTATTATAGGAAATTCATAAGGCAGTTTAGTGCTATTTGTGCTCCTATGTTGGATACCATTAAAGGAGGAATGAAAACCAAATTTGTGTGGAAGGAGCAAGCTAACAAGAGTTTTGAGTTGCTGAAGGAAAAGATAGCTACCCAACCTGTTTTGGTGTTGCCAAGCTTTGAGAAGTTATTCACCATTGAATGTGATGCAAGCAATGTAGCTATTGGAGCTGTTCTCAGTCAAGAGGGCAGATCGGTGGCCTTTCATTCAAAGAAGTTGAGTGAAGCCAAGAAGAAGTACTCTTCTTATGATCTTGAGATGTATGCATTGGTCCAAGCACTAAGGAAGTGGAGGCACTACTTGCTTCCCAAGGAATTCATTGTGTACTCAGATAATCAAGCACTCAGCTTCCTGAATTCACAAGAGAAGTTGAGTCACAGGCACATGAAGTGGGTGGAGTACTTGCAAGCTTACACCTTCAATATCAAGCACAAGAAAGGAGCTCTCAACAAAGTGGCTGATGCATTGAGCAGGAGAGTTCTCACCATTCAAGAAATTCAGTTGAAGAGCATGGGAATAGATCACTTCAAAGATCTATATACAGATGATGAAGACTTTGCAGAAATTTATAAGGTATGTCTTGAGTACAAAAATCATTTCCATAGCAAATATGCTGAATATACCTTGCAAAGTGATTTATTGTTTAAAGGAAATCAACTTTGTGTTCCTAGAGGTTCTATTAGGGAGAACTTAATACAAGAAAAGCATAATGGTGCATTGAGTGGTCATTTTGGGATCACTAAAACTCAGGAACTGGTTCAAAGGTTTTATTTTTGGCCTAAGATGAACCTAGATGTCAGGAAGTATGTGGAGAGTTGTGTAGTATGTCAAAAGGCAAAAGGCACTTCTTCAAATGCAGGCCTATACCGACCACTACCTATCCCTTCTAGGCCATGGGAATGCTTGAGCATGGACTTTGTAGTTGGTTTACCCAAGACAAAGCAAGGTATGGATAGTGTTTATGTTGTTGTAGACAGATTCAGCAAGATGGCTCACTTTGTACCCTACAAAACAACCAATGATGCCAGTCAAATAGCCTCTCTTTTCTTTAAGGAGATAGTCAGGATTCATGGCTTACCAATCAACATTGTATCAGACATGGATACTAAGTTTATGAGTCATTTTTGGAAGACTCTTTGGCAAAGAATGGGTACCAATTTGTCCTTTGGATCTTCATACCATCCCCAAACTGATGGCCAGACCGAAGTTGTGAATAGGACACTTGGAAACCTTCTAAGATGCTTGACCAAGGAGTATGGTCAACAATGGGATCAGATTATAGGGCAAGCTGAATATGCCTATAATTATACTATTAATAGGTCAACAAGGAAGAGTCCCTTTGAAATTGTGTATGGTATACATCCTAGAGGTGTTTATGAGCTGAGAGAGTTGAAGGATGGAGTCAAGGGAAGTGGATATGCAGATGATTTTGCCTATGCAATGCAGGAAATTCATGAGACAGTAAGAAAAACCTTGGCAGAAAATACCATGAAACACAAAACTAAGATGGATGAGCATAGGAAAGAAGTTTAGTTTAATGTTGGTGACTTAGTTATGGTACATTTGAACAAATCTAGACTGCAGAAAGGAGTTCCTCACAAGTTGCAAATGAAGAGGATAGGTCCCTGTCCTATCTTGGAGAAGTATGGAAGTAATGCATTCAAGGTGCAATTTCCAGATGACAGTGGACTGTCCCCTGTTTTCAATGTTGCAGACCTTGTACATTACAAAGGACCACCAATCAACATGGATCAGACCTTCCTTGAAGTCACCCAAGATGTTGAAGAACTCAAACTGCCCCCTGCTACAGTCAAACAAGCTGATCAAATCTTGGATACCAGGGTCTACAAGAAGACTAGGACCAAAGAATATAAAGAACACCTGATCAAGAGGCATGGACAACCTGATTCAGATGCAGTATGGATCAAGGAGGCAAAGTTCAAGAAGTTGGGAATTGATCCTAACTTACTCAATCCAAGGATGGATTGAAGTTTTTTGTTTTGGGGAGGATGGTGCAGGAGCACCTAGGCTGACCTCCACTTTGTTTGTTAAAATTTTGGCTTGTACTAACTTTAGCCAAGTCAGGAATGTTTGTGTGTTTAGATTGGACCTTAGAAGGTATTGTGTGTGTGGAGAGTTAGTCACTAGGACTAAAATCTTCATTAGGTTATCTCATTGTTAAATTTTGCTTTATTAAGATTTGGACAGTTGTGTTAGAAAATATAATGCTTCAAATGTGTTAAAGCCACATTCACGTTGTTGGAAGATGCTAAAGGTCAGTTAAGGAGCTGATGGTTCGAGTTTAAGGAGATTAAGGTCCTATAATTAAGGATAAAGGCAGAGTTGCAAGATTGCATGATGAATTTGTTTGGTTGTATGCATTTTAGTTCGAGTGGAATCCCTTAAAATCAGGAAAATTCTCAAGAAACTACCCTTGAAAGATGGTAATGCATCCCAAATAGATGGAATGGCTCGTAGAAGCAGAAGTTAGATATTGTAATCAAAGATTTTGATAAGAAATAGAAGAAAGTCTTGGCAATTTCTATGTTTTCTGAAAAACCCCGTGTGTTTTTGAGAAACAGTGATATCAAGCCATCATATTCACTATTTTTGCATTATTCCAGTATTCATAGGATAGTTTTGAATCATTTTCATTCTGTATACAAGTTACTTAGATTAGTTTTATTACTTTGAATCTATAGATTAGAATTTAGAGGTTGTAATAATTGTTTTGAGCAGTCAGTAAATAAATGGCTCCCCCATGAAATCTGACCGTGGAGTTTTCCTGTGTTTGGATGGAAATGATAGGGGAGCCACTAACTTGTATATATTTTCTAGTAGGGATTTTAGAAAGCCAAGCAAAGAGTCTTAATCCCAAACCCTAGGCGAGCTAGGACTGCTCGGTTAGGGAATTGGGAGTGAAAAGAAAGAACCAAGGCAGGGGAAAAGAACACTGTACGGAATCCATACAGTTCCAGGAAGGGCAAGATAGGATCTTCACATTCCAAAAGGTTTGAGACTTCCATCAATCAATTGGAGGTAATTGTGACTCAAGAACCAGTGAAACCCTAGATGCAAGGGTAAATTAGGCCTCCTCTCCAAGATCACAGGAATCAGCTGTACGGTACTGACAGAGACCTGAAAACTTTTGAAAGATTTAAAAGTCTGAAAAGGGTGTCAGGAAATGTGATTTATTCACTAGGTTGTGTGTCAAGTTTGAGAGAAAAGGGCAGAAAAGGGACTGGTAAAGGCTAGTAGAAACTAGGCCTCTTCAAAGCAAAATTTTGGAGAGGATCGGCAAAGTGAAGGTTAGAGAATCAAAGATGCAATTCCAACGGTGGTGAACAAGGAAAACAGAAAGCATCTACTCCAAAGAGTTCGTCCAAGTCAGACATTACGTTGGCACTAGACTCTTCTAGTGTAGTGGAGAAAGATTGAAATCAAGTGGTGTTTGTGAATACACAATAATTTTGAGTGGTGTTGAATCCTCTGAGGTTAAGCACAAGGTTTGGAACTCACAAAATAGAGTTAGGGCAGGATTAGTTAATGATCTAAGTCAGGACAGAGCCTAGAAAGTATTAGGTTCATGGTGAAGACAGAGTAATGTCTTCTTGTTGATAGGTGCAAGCAAACCTTGGAGGTCGTGATACACCATCTACTCATCCACTAATAACCTCGGCCCCATG
>VDFB02258266.1:0-34059 GCA_007258455.2 Sequoia sempervirens | reverse complement strand
AAAAAATAACACATTATAACATAAACTTACATAAAGGCTTCCAACAAATAACACATTATCCATGTTCCTACTAAACTTGCATAAAGGCTTCCAACAAATTTTTATGCATAAATAAAATAAACTAATAAACTTGTACAATTTTATCTTTAGATTATAGTAGCTACATGCAGCTCAATCAATATCTCATTCAGACAAATAAAAAATTGTAAGATTTAATATTCAATACCATAGAACACAGAAAATACGATAAAATGTGTTCATTGAGGTCATCACAGAACTCACCATGTTTGGAGAAGCAAGCTGTTTTCCACTCAACATACTAGCAGCTGATCTTTTTACAAACCCATTCTCATCAGCCTGCTTGTGCATACACAATCAATAAAATTCCACAGAACTATGGTAACAATCAATAAAATTCCACAGAATAAGTACATTAACCAAAGAAACTAAATTTAACACTGGAAAAATGATTGAAAACTATAAGGCTTCTCAAAATCAGTCTACTTTTGGGCTATTAACATGGCCCTCTAGTTAAAACTATTACAGGCTGCTATGGCCCTACATGCTTATTTAGTATAGCAGTTGTAATCAGGGTCAATTAAAGACCAAGCTAAGTGGTTTGTGACCTCTTGTTGATTAGAATGATGTCTGTTATCAGCACATTAAAAATAAGCCAGGTCTTCACCAATTATGCAATCATCATTAGCAGCATATTAATTACCCATCAGTTATGTAGTCATCCAATCATGCAGTTAGTTGTGCAATCATAGTTAAAAATCAGTCAATTACTCATCAGTTATGTTGTCATGCAATCAGTTATTGTCATGTCCCTTTTTCCAAATTAGAACCATGGAGAGACCTCTAGCATATCATCATTTCTCATAGGCTAAAGGATAAATCAAGGGAAATGAATGATAATATTATTTTAAGTTGGGCCCAGTAATATAATATTTATGGGGCAACTTAATAATATTTGATCTATAACATATGCAAATGTACAAACTACCAAAAACTTTAAATTTTACAAACTTAATTAAACTGAGGAAATCAACCATTTCTTCATCTAATACAGCTCCATATGCATCTGCATAATTTTCAAAATTAAACCTACCAAAATAAAAACTATTTGCTACTCTGATTGAGTAGAGAATTATAATTTTTGATCAATGTTTAGGTAACCATTGGCCTGATGATAAGTGTGATCACAAGATCAAATGAGAAAGCATTTCTGAGATAATTTGTGCTTCCAAAAGGTCTAGAGCATCCATAATGTAGAAATGATGTATTTCTATATTATATTCCCAAGTATCCCTTTTTAGTTTTTTAATCATTTTGATCCACCTATTAGCATACCTATTGGTTAATAGAATAACTAGAATCTCACTTGGAAAATAAGTGGATCTGTGGGATCTATTGTGATGACTACAATAATTTTGAGATCTCTAGTTAAAGCATCAGCAAGGAAATTCTTTTCCCATTTAACCCATTGTATATCAAAGTTATAACTCTAGAACTCAAAATACCATCCAACAATTCTCCCTTGGGCTAAATCTATGTTTGTTTTTTTCCTTAACAAATTTGGAACCACACATTCAAACACTTAAACATGTTTGAAGTGATGTGAATGCATGTGAGGAGTACTAAATGCAGGTAAAAGGTTTGTAAGTAGTTAAATGAAGTGCTTATTGATTATGAATTACTCGCGCCTTTACCATCAAGCAAACTTAGGATGTATTAGAGGTTCCCAAATTCTCATTTGATTGTCCATGTCACTTGTCCTTTGCTTGATGAAATACCTAAATTTAAAGTTTTTGGTAGTTTGTACATTTGCATGTGTAAAACTTGGAGTAAAACTGTACAGATACTTAATGGTTTCAAAAATCTCTATCACAGGTTTTTCTAGAAAATTTGTACTATTACACTTAACACTTTTGTAGAGAGTAGTTGCATGAAGGAAATCGATAATTAACAACAATCAATCAATAGCAGTGATTTAGTTTCACTCCTTTTAAGTTTTCATATATTTTTGTTAATTTATGTTATGTAATTTAGAAGTTGAACCATCTTTTGTTAATATATTGTGCAAAAGAGCAATTAAGGGAGCACAATTTCAATGTTCATGCAAAATAGCATTGAGATGGAAAACAATAGCTACGGAGAATAAATTTTATCATAGCAGTCTGTGGCTACACATTTCTCGCTAATTTATATAAATAAAGTATTCCCCATTAATATTGTTTTAGTAAAACCATAGATAAGTCATCTGGTTCTGGCACAAAGAAATCAATTATTGATCACTCTCTAGTCAGTATGACTTCTAAGAGTAAATTTAAACCAGACCAAGTAATCCAACTAATTTGCTACAAGACATGATAATTTATGACCTACTCAAGCTGTTGGCTTTTCCCTCAGCTTGCTTAAACAAACCAGAATTCAATAGTAATACATAAGATTGTTTACTATAAAATTATCAACAAATCTTGTGGTTGTAACTGGCAACCAATTTACATGTTTTACTCTCTAACAGTTGAAATTTTTTAATTAAGATCAAGCAAACGGGAAATATTCTATACACATAATATCATTTAACGGAATTGAGAGCCATAGAGTTACACGGAAGTGAAATTCCATGAATAAGAGAATCTGAATGTGCATGTTGGAGGAGGTAACCAAGGGCATCAGCAGTGAGAACATAAAGAAAAGGGGCAAGAGGGCAGCCTTGATGAATGGACTTTTGGAGGAATTGGGGGGATAAAACTCCGTTAACAGCCACTCTTGCACTAGCATCCATGAATAGCATTCGAACATGAGCACAAAAGTTAGGACCAAACCCCAGCCATTGCAGCATTTGAGGATGAATGACCAATGTATTCGATCATAAGCTTTATGAAAATCAAGCTTAAGAATCAAAGCATCCTGAGAAGTTTGACGAGCCCATTCAGAAGGTTATTCATCCAAAATACAGCTGAAGACATTAATAATTTATTCGATATCCTTGATTTTTTTGTGAGGTTTCGGGCTCCAAATTAGCAATGCACAAAACTGAATTTTGGATGATCAGTCCCAACCCCCGATCACCTTGGATTCCCCAAGAATGGAAGGAGATCAAACATGGTGACATTACTCGGTATTTAGGCATTCCTTTTGGGCTGGGAGTTTCCTTGAAAGATATGTGGAGATGGTTTTTTAATAAGTTTAAAGTCAAGCTCCTGGGATGGACAAATAAATTTCTTTCAATGGCTGGGCGTATACAAGTGGCCAACAAAGTCCTCTTAGCTAGTCATGTCTATACCTCCTCATGCTGACTGCCTTCTAAAACTTGTTATAATCAGCTTACCCAGCTTATTCGCAACTTTATTTGGTCTAAATGGGGAAATAAAAAAGGTATGCCTGCCACTTCTTGGTCTCATTGTAAACTTCCTAAGGATAAGGGTGGATTAGGAATTATAGATCCTTTTATTCAAGGGATATGTCTTTCAACTAAATGGATAGGCAGAGCTTTGGATGGCAACACCCCTTAGAAATCTTTGATCAGATACCGTATACAAACAGCAACCTCTGGAAAAGCTTGGAGTTCCATTCAATGGACTAACAAGATCCTCTTGGCACATCACTTCAAACTCCACGGATCTGCCCCACTTAATTGTATTTGGAAAGCATGGCAAATGGTTTCTCAAAAACTATCTTGGTCTAACCAGTCATTCAGCCATGGGCTCAGTTTTGCATCTTCCTCAATTTGGTGGAATCGATTGATACAAGTTAATAACCAGCCCCTTGCCAAGATTCCAAGGATGAAGGCTAAAGAACTTTTCAAGAAAGGTATCTGAGTGTTCAGTGACCTATGGGATCCCACTAGTTTTACATGGAAATCATGGCAGCAGCTCAAGATACGCTTCAAACTCAATAATAAAGACAAGCTCATTATTTTGGAAATCCAGAATATGGTCCCTCCTAACCTTTCTATCCTCATGGCCACTAGCTGTCACTCTAGTTTTTTTAAATATTGGAGGTGGCCTAATGGCAACGGTATCTGAACTTTTCCGCTCAAGATCCTTTATAAACAATTGATTCCTGGTTTGTCTCTTTCAAACCGACTTAACTCTGTTTGGAGATGTAACTTCAGAAGATCCAAGTGGAATCAGCTTAGCTTGCAAATTTGGAAATCCAAAGTGGATGCACAATCACAACTCACAACATGGAAACTTTTGCATGCCAAACTCCTAGTTGGTGCTCACCTCAAATTCATTAACCCACCTCCTCCTTGTCCTTTTTGTGGAAGGGTTGAAACTCTCAAACACTGTTTCTGGTTGTGCCCCCATGCTAAAAAGTTGTGGACTGCCCTTCTTTCAGCCTTGCCTGCCCTATTTCACTTCCCTTGGTCATGGAAATCCACTCTCCTCGGATCCTCGGTGTTACATAATGTGATTTCCAACTCTTGCAGGCTTATCATTCTAAAAGTCATTTGGAGGATTCGTTGCCAGGCTGCGTTAGCTCACACCTTCTCTCCCTTTGTAATAGAATTATCATCTATTTGTACCAATTTGTATACTCTTTTGCTGTGGCTAACTGATGATCTGGAAAAGAAGGACAATGCTCACTACCTGCAAGCAAAGCAGCTTTTATCTCAGCTACAGGTTCAATTAATCATCTATGCATTCATGGTCTAGAGAAGAACTGATTTGTATTCCTTCTGAGTGGAGTCTTGGGTGCATTCATTAGTCGATTGAGATAGAGGTCATAAGGAATTCTAAAGGATTGTGGTAAAAACTTGTTTGTCCATTCAAGTGTTTTCAATCTGCATTATGTTTCTGAGTTGTCTTCCTACGTTGAAAATATTTTGGACTTTTCATTGGCTGAGGTCAGTAAGTCGTGGCACATAGAAATTTGGCATTCGTAACTTTCTATAATTGCAGATAATTCAGTTATGCCTGTGTGTTCATTGAAAGCCTATGCAAAGCTTTCTTTTAACTAGTTTTCATATTATAAAAGGAGCCAACTTTTTATTCTGAGATGCAGATTTTTATTTGGTGTATAAATCAGATAAAGAAGTCACTTTTTTTCTTTGTGCTACAATACAAGTAGGTGTCTCTTTTGGATGGCAGTTCCAAGTTGCAAGATTGTCAACGTAGTTTCTAGATTGAGATTATAATTAGAATGAAGCAGTATTCAGTTGTGTTTGAGAGCAGGTTGAAGAAGTTATGTGTTCTGTATTAAGAATTATATGATTCTGAAGTTGGTGCTTCAGCATCTTGGAGTTGGTGATGATTGGCTTTAGCAATGAAATGGTGATGATTGGCTTCTGGAAAATGAAGACAGAATAATGGATGTTTAAGAATACCTTGAACATTGTTAGAATGAGAGTTTGAGGAAAAATAAGTCCACTCTAGCAATTAGAGAAATCATAGAGGAAATGTGCTAAAGTAAAAGCATCCTATAATTTCATCATAGTGCATTCCAAAAGAAAATAAAGCAATGCCAAAATATTCTCCATTAAGTTTTCCACTTCAAAAGAGCTTCTCATATAAATATTTGTGTTCATGTCAACACATGTTATCTTTTGTGTTTCACTGAGTTTCCAAGACGTAGGAACACAATTTTGATGACAACAAAAAATTGTGGTGGACAGCTAGTAAAATAACTTAGACAAACTAAAAGCAGCATAAACATTTAAAAATAAATAAAATGGGCTGAATTTGCAATGACAACCCTTATAAATTTTTGAGGTTTTTAGCATTTTTTTCCTTAAAATTTCACCTTTTCTTTTTTCATGTGTCAAATGGAGCAGTCTATCCGGTCCTAAAAATGGAAATGTCCCCTCCAAGTCTATGCTTTTAGCAACAAGAAGAACTCGCCATTCAATCAATCTACATGCATACCTTCTGTATTGAATAGCACTGAACATGTCTGTATTATAAGGTATAAATACTTTTGAACAGAAGAAGATTCCTAATGTGAATGTCCAGACTCCAAACCATGGGCTTGTGGATAGAACCCCTAAAGGCTACTCTTTTTGCTGCACAACCACCTTGTTCATGGAATGGCTATTTGTACCTCTCTGTAAGTGCAACACCTTCTAATAACAAAATTAGTATCAGAGCCTTCCATTTTGGACTGCAAACAAGTAATTTATCAGTATTATAGACTGGCATCATCACAAATCCACATGTGATGAAATGCAATTGTGTACTAAAATGAGCCAAGTCTTGACCCAGATTTGCTTCTTAAGGTTGAGAGATTTACAGGAATATAATGTGCCAGATTAAGAGAGAGAATGTATATGTTCTTTTATACTTTTTCATATTTCTATAATGAGCTGCAACAAGTCAACTTCTTACAAATATTTTACTCTAATTTTCTTCATCGTCAAGCTTGCATTAAGGTTATTACTCATTACAACTCCAAAAATAAAAAGCATACAAGAAAATGCAAGTTTATAAACTCTTTGTTGCTAAACAAGTATGACTAAGGAGATAGAGTGTCATTTTCATGTGTTAATGACAACAATGAATTGTTAGACTGACTTATCTCTAATTCCTCAAAACAACCTAGATCTGACCACCAGATTTCTCTCTATCATGTAATCTAGATCTGACCACCAGATTTCTCTCTATCATGTAGGCAAATCAAAATGTAAAGCACAAAATTTCTGCCTGTAATTTCTATTTTCAAGTGTTGCAGATGTGACAGGTTGCCAATGGAATTAGGAAGGTTATTTAAACCTCTACAGTCTTCTATGTTCAAGTGCTGCAGCTGTGACAGGTTGCCAATAGAATCAGGGGGGTTATTTAAACTTTTACACATTTCTATGTTCAAGTGCTACAGCTTTAAGTACATGTTTCCCTAAAACTGTTTTGCCTAAAGGTTTTTCCCTATCATTTATAAGCAACCAAGGAAAATACCAGAACCAAAAAACAATATTTTAGATGCTTAAAATGCACTCATTTCACATACCAAACATTTTAGATTTAAAAGCAATCATAAATGAATCTGATATACAATCCTGGTTGTGACCTATGCTCAAACCCAAAGCAGCCAAAATTAAAAATTAATCTAAAGGTTTCATAGTACTCACCTCAATATCATGCACATACTCCTTGAATTCAGCATAATCACTGTCAACATTGTCCTGAAGTTGTGTAGCTTTGCTGAGAGCTCTATTGACAGGGTCTTTTCTTTTTCGTTCTGCTTTCATATAATTGTTCTGCAACTATAAAAACATATAGAGTAAGACAATTATGAAGAGCTCAACAAAGAAAAAACAACAATAGAGAAAGAGTATGCAAAAAAATGATATAGTTGAGAATCAAAATATTGAGGAATAGCCTCTTACCTGATCTGAATCTATGGAATTATGGTCATTCCATGCAGAAACTATAGGCTTAACAGAGGCAGCCAACTGTGAAACTTTCTCGGTGAGACCATGTAAGCAACTCATTAAATGTTGGTACTCTTCATTTGAGTTGACATGATTTGGAGAGGCTCTTACTGGGCGTTCAACAAATGGCTGTGAAATCTCTGTTGATGAACTAGATTTCCAATTCATACTACTCTTAGATTTAGTACGATCTAGTGTTGCCATATAATTGACAATATCTTCTACTCCTGCTTCTCTATTATTGTTTTCCACCTAAAAAACAATGTCAATTTCAACATATAGTCAGTTCAATAAAAAATTGAATTAAATAACACGATGTAAATAGAACCAAAAATCCATACACTTACTCCAAATTTGTCAATTTTGGCCTGCAACCCGCCTCGGCCAAATGTATATTCAGCCCTCACATTATCTCTTGCTCTCTTCCCTCTATTACTCTTTGTCAAATATTCTTCAGAACGCATACTTTCTTTCAATGCCTCCCACTGTTTGGGAGATAGAGTGGAGTCTAACCTCTCGTTTCCCTCCATGATTATTTTTCTGCAATTGTATCTAAAATTGTTCATCAGAAGTCTCATCTTGTGCTTGTAATATTTTCTGGAGATTTGTCCACCAATAGTGTCAAAGGCATTTTCCATTTTTTGTATAACATATTCCACATTTCGTGGATCTTGCTGTGCAAAATTTGATTTGCAAATATCCAAATGGGCCCTACATCTTACGCCCAACTCCGAGGCCCACCGTGCAACATTTTTCCCAATGGGTTCACCATCTCTTGATACCTCAACCAAGAATGGCTTCTTCCCTTCTAATATTCTTTCTTTTGCATTCCTCTCTGTAGATCTGTATAAATCTTGACTCAATCTTTGTCTTTTAACAAAAGCAGACACATCTTCTATTGAACCACTACCAATATTTCTAGCTGATCCACTAATTCCATCAAAAGTTGTAGATGCAACAGGTGCACTCTGAGGCACATCAGATGCAAGCAGACTCTCTTCGTGACTTTCATTAACCGAAACTTCATGCTCCTTGGCCATATCAGGTGTGGCATGAGTAGGTAGATCAGTACTGGTCTCCCCAGATTTCACTTCAAACACATCCTTTATGCGTTGGCTTCTACGAGCTGGCAGCACTATATCTTTACTTTCTTTTTGTTTTTTCTCTGCATTTTCTCTGCACTCTTTTTCTTGCCTGTAAAATAAAAAAAATATCATATCATGTCTTATATACATAAAGCTCTTGCCTATAAAATTTCATTAAACGGTATTAAATCAATAATATACTACTTAGTGGATTTACAACTTGCCTGTTTGTCAAACCAAGACGCGATAAATATTCATTATTCTTGGCCACACGTTCTTCACGAAAGCGCTCATAATCTGTCACTGGAATTTCAGCATTATGATCACTATCATCTAATTTGCGCCTTAAATTCTTTTTCCTCATTTCCTGATGTCCAAAAAAACAATAATGTATAAATTAGCAACTTGATACAAATATAATTAACCGTAACAGAAATTGCATAAATACAAGTTTATGAGGTCTCAGTTTTAATGAACAGTCATTGAAAAATGTAGGAAGTCTAAAGCACTGCAAACAACAATAGTCATTAGATGTTGTGGGTATTTCAATCAATGGATATTAAATAATGGTTCCCTGCAGAAATGCCAGTTGCATAAAAAGCTTAGCAATGTATTTGAATCAATCCATCAAATCTTGGGATTGGAATAAGGAGTCCTTCACATTGGATGTGGATTCACCATTAGGTCAGCGATAAATTTGGTGTTCCTGGTCTTTTGGTTTCATTCCTCTGTTCTTTTGTTTAATATACAATCTGATCTTTGTGGGCAATGAGCAGTTATATCTAAGTCTCTGTGGGATGAATGGGCTCAGAGTGAGGCAGATGCCCAGACTTTGTTTACATCGACACCTCCTTCATCTGAAGTAGCAGAGCTCACAAACACTTGGGATATCTACAGATTGCAAATCTCATTATCAAATATTATCCTAACTGTGAATTGGCATTTTCTGGATTTGATATAGCTCCATAGCTTGATTCCATTACTCTGCTACTCAGCTTGCTTAAGGTGTTTAGCTCATAGTTGAATTCTTGAAGCAATATCAAGGTTTCAAAGAATTCACCTACAACTGAGTAGCTAATGCATTATACATGTCATGGTATACAATTCCTCAAGTGAAATTTTCAAGAAAAGGGCAATGAGAACATGACAGAGATGACTAATTAGTTTGCAGCCAATCCTATGCAGTAGCATTACAATTTTGGTGAACAGCTACATCAAAACAATAACTCGTATGCTTAACTTGCTCACTTCCTAAGCAAATCTAATCACCATTAATTAAGCTTTATCGAAGTTATCTAAAGTTTGACACAATAGCTCAAGATTGTATATAAACTATAGGCAATCTATAGACGTTCCTATCATATGCTAGGCATTAACTCAGCAAAATGCTAAGAAAAACAAACTCAGGAAACTGGATATTTCCAGAATTTTAAAATAAAGAGCTTTTCACCATCCTGTCAATTACATGGTAAGACAAACTAACAAGAATAATAGTGAAATGAAACCACTCCAGGAGAAATCTCTTTTAAATTCAGTGTGTTCAGGATGGATCAGCTATAAAGGTCCTAATCATTGTGGTTCAGCTATAAAGATCGAAATCATCATGGCTATCTATTAAACTTAAAATAGAAAGGTCAAACAATCTGTATAAAAATGCACACATAAGTAAAACCAATGATCCAGGCATAGGCATCAGATAAGTAGCACACATCTCCTTTAAAAGATGTCTTAAGTTCTTAATAACAAAGTTTTTTATAATCTATCAACAAAGAAAAACATTTCAGCTGTCAACAACAACCATGACTGATATGGAGGAAAAAAATACTATGATTATGAGCATCCTTCATAGACATAGAACAACTAAAACGTCTCTCACTAGTCCCCACTTTTGATTGCATAACAGAGTCTGACTATCAAGGGATCAATGCAAGAATTGTAGATGTTCTACGCTCAAACATGTTACAGTGCTCAGGCAATCTCCTCTCAAGTTCAAGGAGTGGGCCCTTGTGGGATAAGATGGTCAGTTCCACAATGATGATGGTGATGAAGAATTTAACATCCTTCAGATTAAATTGGTGTGCAGAACCTTATAAAGTGTGTAGACGATACTAATTGATTTGAGCCCTCTGTGCAATCTGTAATATAATAGTTTTCTTTGTTAATAACCTTCACAATTCCAGTCTCTTTCCAACTGAAGTGCCTATGCAATCCATGGACTCTTGCTAATGGAAGTGCCCAGGAAAGAAGTAATGAGTAAGAAAAAGATCAAGATGATAAATGATTTATAAATGTAAATCTGAAGTAAGACAAAATTTAGAGAGAAATGTAACAGATCAAGATAATAAATAATTTAAATGTAAATCTCCAAGTATGACAAAATTGAGAGAGAAATGCTTTTCAAAATTTGTTTTGGGACAACATATTTATTGATAGTAAATTTGAATGACAGCCAAAAACTTGAATTTTCATAAGAGTGAGTGGCAGAAGTAAAATATTTTAATTGTCTTCCCAGCAATTGGATTAGCATATACTCAGTTAGAAGGTTATAATGGGTTCAAGAGTCCAGTCTGTCACGCTGCAGCAAGCTGACATTATTCTAAGTTATCCATTCTCTAATGTGTGATAATCACTTTCATACAATTAGAAGGCCCCAACAAATCAGATGCCTCCACAAATCCCTTCCAGGTGTACCAGTCCAATAAAACCAAATGTTTCTTGTGAGCACTTTTAATAAACAAGCAGGTAGAAAAGTAAAGAGGATGAAACTCTAATCCTTTACCCTATTTTTGGCCTCCTGCCAATATTTCAAAGATATAACACCCAGTTTTGTTTTTGTATATGCTCAATGTATTTGTAGCCCATTTATGTTGTCAAGGTTGCCTATGCTTGATTTGTTGTCTATGTTCCCAAAACTTTGGTGGATGAACCTGGGACTTAATGGCAAGAGCACTCCTTTCTTCCTTACTGTAATTGATGGAAATATGGTGCCCGTAGCTTACATTGTCCACATAATTGATGTTAATAGAATTTTAAAAAGAGACAATAAAAAGCTCTTTTACATTGCTTGCAAGAAATATTGACAATTATATGTAAATTATAAGTATACAAGTGAGTATAAAACAAATAATCAGGTTGAAAAGCCTACAAGACTTGAAAGGGATTAACAGAGGTGAATTAGTGGTACCTACCTTTGGATATGGTTTGGACACAAAGTTTGATCCACCTTCCTTATCTGCATTCTCTTGTTTGATAGGAACTAGTGGGAAATCGCCTATTGTCAGTGATGGCAAAAATGGTGCAAACCTTATTTGAGAAACACTAAGCCCTACAATTATTTATGGTTCATTCTTGTTCCAATAGGGTTATATATCCAGTCAAATGGAGAACTGTAGTGACCAAGTACTGTCAAAGCATACATCTTGCATGCATGAGGCTTCATTGATGCTATGAGGTTGCCTTTATGAGTAGCTGGTAGGTCTCTGTGCTAGAAAATCCAAGCATACAAAGTCATCCGTAAAGCAATATAAAGTATTTTTTAACTCAAAATATTAGGTAGTGACACCATGTTGCATACAAGCCAAAAAAAACATTTGAAAACTACTTACTATGACTGATACAATGAAAGAAAAAGAACAGCTACAGAAACAATGCTCTACTTGAAGTTATCTCACAAAAATCCAAGTTTGGAAGAATCAAAATGGCCCTTATCCAACAAAACTGGCTGCTACAAGAAAATTTGATGAAGTCCCATGCTTTAGTTCTGTGATTGAAAATGAAGGGCCTTTTTCCTCATTGGCTTTATACAGGCTCCAGTATACATAGTAGATCAAAAGCCTTGTACAACCTGAAAAATTGGGCTTATCCTTGTGGAAACATCAAGTCAGTTCCATAGGCAGGCACCTTGTGGTATCCGTGGCTGAGGGTTTGTTTTGGCACACCATATAGTTTTTTCAAATTGGTTTGTAGTTTGTCAGTTACAAAGATACAAACACTCAACTCATTTCTCCATAAGGTGCAAGTCTTGGTTATCATGCTGCAGAAATAGTCCCTACTACTAAACTTACAACATCAATGTCAAATAAATAGTCTGCATATCCTCTTAAATTTTGTATATTCTTGACTTAAGGAGTTCTCTCACTTAAACTTGATCAAGTATAAGGGAAGCCTCTTCTAACAAAAGGGCATGGCAATCATACCTCTATAATATTATGCTTCACAGCTATTCATTTACCATGTCTTTTGCATCCTTGTTAGACTGTACCCAGAATATGAACTCTTACAGAATATCATTTTTGTATTTAGCCTGAAGTGATGGCATTGAACAATACTTTTGGTAATACTTTTGGTAAGAGATGATTTTCTTGAGCAGCAAAGGGAGTTGGATGGTGCAGAATTGTTTATGTGTCTAGAGGGACCTTATATGATAGTGGACGATGGCCCATAAAAATAGTTTGGTCCAAGAGATGATCTTATCATCTTAGAAGTTATAAACTTACCGTAAGATATGCAGAAACTTAGGCTCCACCAGCTTATGCCTTACCAAATAATGAGGACTGTAAATAGAAGTATTGAATAATATCAACCATGCCTAGGTAACCACCAAACTACTCACTGAATTTTCACTGTCTATCAATAACTACCATGTAAGCATCTATGCTGAATTTTATAGTAATCTTATTAACATAAAATAGAGTAAATGTAGGGGAGAGGATTCGGTAGTTGAGCATCCTAATTTCATGCTTCTCAAAAACCTACGTGAAAATTTTAAAAAATTCTCAAATTTTTACAACTTTTTTCTTGGCAATGCCCCTGCTTATAACTAAGGTTTGAGGACCACATTATCAAATATGATGCCACATCAGCATGTCTTTTGTCGAGGTGTTCAAAAAAGTCCAAAAAAAAGTGAGACCAATACTCGTGCACTAAATTATGTTTTATTAGTGTGTTGATGTGGCATCATATGATTTGTTGCTTTTTAGATCCAAGGAATATATATTATTCAATTATTGGTAGTTATCATCAACACTAACAACTTTAAAGTCACAACTATTGGTTCAATTGACCATTTGGAGACAATGATATGTATGAAATGCATGCACTCACTCATATACAAACAGAGAAAAGAAAAGAAATGTAAACAAGGACCCAGTGTAATAATTCTTTAACCCATTGCTTACAAAATATCATCTAAATATTTCTAAGATGGAATAAATAGAAAATCCATTTTTTAATTTTTACCTTTCTTTTGAAAAATGGATCTTAGTGGTAGAACATGAATAAATTGTGACGAAAAAATAGAAAATCTCATTTTTTGATATTCATCTTTCTTTTGGAAAATGGTTCTTTGGGGACTAACAAAATGTAAAGACTAAACTGTGCTCATGTATATTTATAGTCCTTGCAATTTAGCAGATGCACAGATATTACTTTGAGAAATATGACCTTAACCAACAACAAGCAAACTTCAGAAATTGTATGGTGGCACCACATATTAGCCTTATAAAGTCTTAGGGAAACCAAAATAGCTACACGGAATTTGACTAGGTAAGATAACCTTCTAAGGTGCTATAAAATGAAATGATAAACCAAAACATGCTTAGGAGAGGAGAGTGGGCAAGAGGCATGACAAATCTACAAAAAGTGGGGATGCTACTTCTAGGACCATGAGGATGGATTACATGACATGAATGCGCTTGCAACCAAGTTTTCCAAGTTTTCAAAGAGGTTAGGAGAATATTAATATATTATATATCAAATCTTGAACCTTACAATAACAAAAGAAAATTTTCAATTGACTTAACATGGGAATCTGGCTCTTTCCATTCAGAAGCAGCCTCACAGTACCTGCACAAAATATGTTAAAATAGTACAAGCATTATAACAGTCATAGCAGTGAGTCAAAGTACAGTGGTCAAGGACTGCTATAACATCCTGTCATGACAGTGGAAGCAATGATCTAGAGGAGCTGTCAAGAAAAGATCATTGTCAAAGTAAAGCAATGATGGTATACATATTCATATTGCATCCTCATTTTTATATGAAAACTAATTCATATTGCATTCATATAGCAACATTTTTTGACATTAATGCTTTGAAACAGGTATTAGTCTGCAGGTCCATGTCCTTAAAACACAAAACAGTCTTAAAACAACATAAAAGTCTTAAATAAAAGGTCATAAAATGGGGCTCATCAACAATCATCTGCATTGCCAACAAGATCAAAATCCTGATCACTCGTGTCTGCATCTACTTGATTTTCTTCCTCATTTGTGACATGCAATACATTCTCTCTTCCAATTTCTTCATTGGTAATCAAAATCTCTTCTTCAAACAGTCCCTCATTGTCTTCATCCACTTCTTCAAATGTTTCTTGTAAATTAACATATTGCCCATCAAGCATTACATCAACAACTTCCATGAATTTCCGTTTCGAACGAGACTCTGTTTGAATGACATATGACCAACCTGGGCTTCTTACATCATCAATTAGAAATGATTGGTTAATTTGAAGAGGGGAAACATACGGCTCATCTGTCTCTGAAAAAAATTGTCGTGTATTTGCACGTACAAATCCATACTCATCAAATTGCATTGCGGATGGTCGGATCCACTTACATTTTAATAATATAGGACTATTTTCACCAAAATCCACTTGAATAATTTCTTGGATGAATCCAACATAAAATTTCTTCTCAATTTCATGAAGAAATTCAGCACTAACAACACAATCACAATTTGTCTTTCCTTTGTCTTTTTCTTCCACTCTTAAATGACTACCATAGGCCCACATTCCACTAAAACGCATAGCCCATAAATGTGGAGGTTGTGAAAGCTCACTTTCCTCTGTTGTTATATCTTGACCTTCTTCTTTTGCATCACTGATTGCATTAGTAATCCATTCTTCAAATTTTGGAAAAAAATCACCTCTAATCAAATCATGACATCTGCGCTTTTGAGGTCGATGTTGCATCCAAGCTTGATTCTCTTCTTCATGTTTTCTACATAGAATAATGATGTAAAAATAGTAAGATTAATAATATAAATGTGTAAATGCAATTGAGTAAATAAATTATTGTGTAGTTTTTTTTTTACCTGCGCCACTTATCGAACGAAGATGTGTTTTGAAGAATAAAGGCATGTATTGCACTTCTTTCTTGATATGATAGCTTGAAGCGACATCCATTGCCTTCTAATACTTCACCTGCAACTCTCTCATCTTCATCATCATCCCATACACGTCGATTGACATTTTTAAAATCCTTCATATATTCTGTGCAAAATCCCATGGCCTCTTGCATTGAATATCCCTCAGACATGCTGCCTTCTGGTTTTGCCCTAGTATGAACAATTTTTTTCAAAACCTTCATATATCTTTCTATAGGATACATCCATCTCGTTCTTACTGGGCCACAGTGCTCTAGTTCATATTGTAGATGTATCAAAAGATGCATAGAAATGTTAAAGATTGTTGGTGGAAATTCTCGTTCCAAGAGACAAAGGACTTCAACAACCTCCTCCCTCAAACTATCAAAGTTTGAAGGATCTAATACATGTAAGCTCATTCTCTTCAATATTAGGCCCAACCTTATAATTTCCAATCTTGGCCCCTTTGCCAAACTCAATATATTTACCACAATAGGTAAAATATTCTCTATTATAACATGATAGTCATGGGTCTTGAGGCCTCTTAAGCTATTAATGTCAGTTTGGCTTCTGATGCTGCTACTTACATATCCAGTGGGGAAGCGAGTTTGAGACATCAACTGTAAGAATTGTGCACGTTGTTCCTTTGTCCAGACATAAGGAGCACTAGGTTTTTTATATTTTTCATTATCATATTTTTCAACCCAAAGATTTCGGTGAATCTTTATTTCTCGAAAGTCTTCATGTGATGAAATTGTATCAAAAGCACCAAAAAGAGTTTCTATAATAGCATAAGCTATATTTTTCTCAGTATGCATAAAGTCAACAGTATGCCTAATGGCTATATCCTTAAAGTATGGCAACTTATACAATATGCACAACCGTTTTACACCACTTTCATTACATGGATCATATCTACTACCAGCAATCCCATCATTTTCAATAAATGACATTCTTTTTTTTCCATTCTCAATAATGTAATCACCTGTTATTAGCAATGGTGCTTCATGATTCTCTTCTTGACCATTGAAACGTGTTTTTTGTTGACGATATGGATGATCCATTTTAAGGTAAGCACGATGTCCACAATAAATAAACTTACGCAAACTTCTTGAGTGCCTCACAAAATCCTTAAAGTTGCAAGCAGGACATCCATGGTATCCATGAATAGAGAGACCAGACAATGTGCCATATGTAGGAAGATCATGAATCGTAAATAATAAGGAAGCTCTTAAAGTGAATTTGATTGAATGACCATCCCTTAAAGATTGAATTGCTTCAATTCCTTTCCACAATTCCATTAGCTCATCATATAATGGCTCTAGATAAGCATCTATTGTATCTGAAGTCACACTTTTCTTTCCTGGTATAATCAATGATAACATTAAGAAAAATGGTTTAGTTGCTAACCATGGAGGCAAGTTGACCATTTAGTACTTTGATCTGAGAATGGGTTCACCCCATCTAGAGCCAAACCCAACCTTATATTACGAGGATCTTGAGAAAAATCAGGCCATCTGTTATCAAATTCCATCCATGTCTTAGAATCAGGCACATGTCGTTGTTTTCCATCAGTGCTCTTATTTTTGGCATGCCACTGCATAAGTTAGCAATGTCTCTGCACCTATACATTCGGAGTAATCGTGGGATTATCGGAAAGTGGCGAAGAACCTTTCTAGGAACCACAGCTGATTTCAACCCTTGTCTATACCTCACTTCATGACATTTCGGACATTCACTCTCATTTGCAAGATTTTTGTGAAATAATACACAACCATTCACACATGTGTGGATGTTTTCATACCCCAAGCCAAGCTTACTGATTTTCTTTTTACATTGACTTCGTTTTGTTGGCAATGTGGAGTCAGCTGGTAACAATGAACTTAATAATGCCAATAACTGATCTACACTCTCATTTGTCCAGCCATGTACCACTTGCAAGTTAAGAATTTGAAGGATTGTTTCCAAATGACTTAACTTGCAATTAGCATACACAAGCTTTAAAGCATCCTCCATTGACTTGGCCCAATCATCGTTTAGACCCTCATTCAACATTCTATCAACTTCAAACCCTTCATCAAACATTTTTGTCTGTTCATCTATGTTTGGTGCCACTTCATCTATGTATGTTTCCTCTTCATCTCTCACAGTCTGCAATTCTATCATATCTTCATAATAATTGTAAGCCCAAGGGCTTACACCACTATGCCCATATCTTATCATATGTCGATAAATCATATTTCTTTTTTTCACCTTTCCACCAAGACAATTTTTACATGGACATGGATATTTTTCAATGTCCCTCTCATCAGCTACTCTCTCATCATATGCATGATATTGATCAGTAGTCAACCTTTGATGCTGATCCATCTGTAATATTGTGCATTCCAGTATTAATTTAGTTTTTGATTTAAAGAAAAAACATAAATCTAAAAATAGAGATGCCAAAACATTGTTGAAAGTAGTCAATTTTAGTAGAGACCATAACAGAAAGAAGAGGATATAATGAGTCATTGTTCTGAGATCTACCTTACATTCATTTGAAGTTTACCTACTAAGAATGGAATATGCCTATTTTTCCTATCAGCTTACTTTCAGCAATGAGGGTTTCGAATTACCTCTGAATTCACTGCAGAGGGCTTCGCTGACTTCAAATTTGTTGCAGCAAACTCCGAATTCCTTGCCCGCCTTTTCAAAAGTCTCCAAGTCCTATCCAAACAAGCTTTATCGCCCATGCAAGTGCTTCAATACCTGTCCACGAGAATAACAAACATCAACAACAATCCAATTTCATTCCCATGCCAACAAAGACATAGTCCAGAATTAGCACAATCAGACAATAAGGGCGTCAAAGAAATAGAGGAAAATGAGGTGGCATCTAACCATGCCTTGGTTGATTCTCAAAAACAAAAGCAAAAAGAAAAATTCACTAAGAAGAATACTGCTCCTTCAAATGAGAAAAGAGCTAAAGTCCCCCATAAGGGAACACCCATTCCATCAAAAACACCATCCAATGTTACATCCAGGACATCAAAAGTTTGGGTTTCATCAGTGATGCAGAGTTAGGAGGATTCAAAACACATCTCACAAAACCTTCAACTTGCCTTCCTTTGACACACTTAATTCAACTATATTTCTCTCAATATCAACAAAGATCAAATTCTTTCACTATTGCCCTTAAATACACATCATGGCTCTTGGTTCAAACACTCAAGACTCCAAAATAGAGAACAAGGCCATATTCCTCTTGTAGTTACTTCATGACACCATGTAGTGATAATTCAAATGGGATTTCATTCATACCTTCTCTGTCACAAATAGCTAACAATGGAAACATGAATGGAGAGCCTTATATGAATGAAGAAGATTGTTTGTTTGTAAAAGAAGGGGCAGTGAGTGAGTTTGTAGAAGAGTGTGAAGTTAACTTTTTCTGACTTTAAAGGAGCATAGAAAGATGAGACAGAAAAAATTGCATTGTGAATGGAATACCTTGTGTAATGATGTGAAGGTTGAATGGTAGGAGAGCAGATATTGCCTGCTTTAGTAATACAGAGAAAGGAAAAAAAGGTCCTTCCAAGGTATATGATGCATGGTGACCTGTTAACCCAACTTTGCTTAGATTGGAGGAAAGCTAACAAAATCTGAAACCACCCTTTACTTGCTGTATACTTACTCAAGGTAGTTAGGAAGGCATCATATGTGCTACATGATATGGGGCATGGGCGTACTTATCCAATAGCCCACCCCTCTCTAGATTTGAATCTGTGTCTCCCCTACCAAAGCACAAATCCTTTCCTGTCAGGTCCACTCAGGGAGTGCAGAAAAATTATTGTCTCATCGTGCTATGAATATTGTGAAACTAGCTAGAAGGATAATATTTATATAGATGTAGGCATGGCCACAATAGTATAATGGATTTAGAACTAATTTTTCCTTCAAATAAGACATGGTTGCTCAAACCGTTCTTAAAAATCTGATTAGAACTATGATAGAAAGCATTGGTACCATGCATTGCAATTTCCAATACCAAGAGAATATATTGGTACCATGCATTGCAAATTAGTATATTGTTGTACTGGCCTGAAAATGAACTTTGATATAAGCATTGGAGAACACTATGATGAGAATTTTTTTGTGGCCATTATAAGAAACATATTTTTTAAGACTAGTCGGAGAAAAAAAATCACAACATAAACAATGATCCTCTTACCACTCTTTGGATGGTGATAATTTAATTTGTAGGTGAAGGTGCTAAAAGAAAAATTTGGATTTGATGATGCCTTCAATTATAAATCAGAAACAGACTGGGATGCAGCTTTGAGCAAGTAAGGTTTGAACATTCACATCTCTACTTCTGCATGGATAGTTTAAATAATTCTATTGGCAACCTGTCACAGTTGCAACACTTGATCATAGAAGATTGTAGAGGTTTAAATAACCTTCCTTATTCCACTGGAAACCTAAATGTCTACAATACTTGAAAATAGTATGTTGTAGAGGTTTAAATAAATTCCTTGATTTCATTGTCAACCTATCGCAAATGCAGCACTTGAACATAATAGGAAGTTTCAAAGGTTTAAATAACCTCCTTGATTCTATTGACAATCTATTGCAGCTGCATCATTTGAAACTAAAATATTGTCATGTTTTAAATCATAGAAACACAAATCTTTTGGGGAATAAATTGGCAAACCAAAAGTATAATATTTCTTGAAAAAATCGGGAAAAAATTGTGAAAAAATCAAGAAAAATTTGGATTTAAAAAAAACGTAAAAAGTGTAGAACAAGAGATAAAACTATTTTTTTTGAAATTGAAGGCATTTCCATAGCATAGAGATATAGAGCGCAAATAAAATGAAGAGTTTAACTAATGAAATGTAGAAAATAATTTTTTGTAGTTTATATTCATATCGCTGATTACATTCATTGCATTGCACATCTTTCAAACTCAAAGCATTACTTAACATTGCATAACTAATAGCTAGATGCTGATAGATGACAAAATTTCAATTACAATATAGCTTTTTACAAAGTCAACCCAAGCAGTTATGCAATTACTTCACATTGCATAACTAATAACTAGGAGCAGCTGCCAATTGCACTAGCTTGTCATGGCATTCCATGAGACCACAATTCTTTGAGTCATTTTTTCAAATAGTTCACTACCTTGTCTATGCTACAAAATTTTTCATACATGTCTACCAAAGCATTTTATCAAACAGTTCACTACTTTGCTGCTATGGCTAAAAGCCTAAAACAGTTTTGAAAAAGCTACGGATGTTTGAAAAAATCTATCAAAGCATAATAGTAAGCAATAGCATAGACAAGGCAATGAACTGTTTGAAAAGATGCCTCAAAGAAATGTGGTCTCATGGTGATGGAATGCCATGATGAATGCCTATGGCGATGGATTGTCATGGCATTCCATCACCATGAGAACACATTTCTTTGAGGCATCTTTTCAAACAGTTCATTGCCTTTTCTATGGTACCACTTTCATACATATCTACCAAAGCATTTTATCAAACAGTTCACTTGCCTTGCTGCTATGGCTAAAAGCCTAAAACAGTGCTTTCGAACAAGCTATGGATGCTTGGAAAGATCTTTCAAAGCATAATAATAAGCAATAGCATAGAAAAACGTTAATTGCTGAAAAAAATGCCTCAAAAGAAATGGTCTCATGGTAATGGAATGCCATGACAAATCTCACCATGAGACTGCATTTCTTTGAGGCATTTTTTCAAACATTTCACTACCTTGTCGATGCTACCACATTTTTTATTCATGTCTACCAAAGCATTTTATCAAACAGTTCACTGCTTTGCTGCTATGGCTAAAAGCCTAAAACAAGTGCTTTTGAACAAGCTATGGATGCTTGGAAAAAATCTATCAAAGCTTAATAGTAAGCAATAGCACATACAAGGTAGTGAACTGTTTGAAAAAATGCCTCAAAGAAATGTCGTCTCATGGTGATGGAATGGCATGATGAATGCCTATGGCTATGGATTGTGATGACATTCCATCACCATGAGACCACATTTCTTTGAGGCATATTTTCAAACAGTTCACTGCCTTGTCTATGCTATGACATTTTTCATACATATCTACCAAAGCATTTTATCAAACAGTTCACTCCCTTGCTGCTATGGCTAAAAGCCTAAAACAGGTGCTTTCGAATAGGCTATGGATGCTTGGAAAAAATGTATTACAGCATAATTGTAAGCAACAAGCTATAGTCTCATCATTTTTTTTTTTCGCATGAAAATCAACACAATTTTATTTGCATTTTTCTGTAGGTTTTAAACACATTTTTTGGCGATTTTGCAGTTTTAAATGGGAAAAAATTGTTGACCAAAAGGTCATATTGTTTCAAAAAATCAGGGAAAAAATCGTCTAGCCTGTAGATTTTTTAAAAATCGTGATTAATTGAGTTTTTTTGCAGATTTTTGTTACTATGGTTTAAATAACCTCCTTAATTCCATTGGAAACCTATCACAGCCGCAACCTTGAACATAGAAGGGTGTGAATGTTTAAATAACCTTCCTGATTCCATTGGAAACCTGTCACAACTGCAACACTTGAACATGGTACATAAAGAAATAACAAACAATCTTCTTCATTCAAATAACTAAGGGGTAGTGAGTGAGTTTGTAGAAGAGTGTGAAGTTAATGAGAAGGGTGTAGTCACTTTGAATGGTGAATAAGATCAAGTAAAATGGATAAGTGAATTTCCAAGAAAGGAAGAGTTGATGGTGAATGGCCTAGTGAAGGCTAGAGGAAAAGAATTTGGGAAGTCTCCAATTGGGATGGAGCAGAAAACAGAGAATATGGATTGGATAGGGGTTGGTTTTGGTGTTTTTGGGTATACTTAGATGTGTTTCAATGATTTGAGAGGTTGAGGAAGATCTGGGGTGAATTGAAGTTAGAAACCCTATGGTAAAGGGGTGAAAAGAGTGGAAAATAAGGTGGCTTACAAAGGAAGTGTGTGCAAAACGTGAGGGTAGTCAAATATTAAGATGTGTTGAGCATGTGTAGGTGGAAATATGAAGGATTCAAGTGGTTTTAGGTCTGCAAGTGATTTGGGTATAGGACTTTCAATAAGCCCCAGTTTTTAGGAAGGCAAAGGAGGGTTTGTTGGAGCAGTAGTATAGAAGGGCTGTATGGAGGTTTTGATCAGTGACTCTTTTGTTTTGTGCCACAATTTATGACTATCCAAGAGTTGGTAAGGTGAAAGGTAGTTTAAAAGATACTTTGTTTGTAAATGTGGGCTAATTCTACTAGCCCTTGGACATGGTGTCTTAATGTTTCTCTATGTTTTGACAAATGAATCTTACTTGTAAGCTTGGAACTATTTTTTTGATGGAATATGGATGCTATATGGATGATCAGTGGGTGTTCTTACAGTTTTCTTTGAGGAATTGGTCTTTCAGTTGCTCAGTTGTGAATTGGGAAGCCATAGAGTTGACCCTATGGAAGTTGTGCTAGTTATTTGATTTTGAGTTGGTGTTTGGTTTTCAAAGCTTGGTTGAATGTTCCTCCACCATGCTCTGCATCAAATGTGCTAGGGGTTTTTGACTTTAGACCTGGAAGATTTGGTTTGAGGCAATATTTGTACACTTTGGTGCATGTATTAAGGCCTTCATATTGGCCTCTTGTAAGGAGATCATTATTGTGTGAAATCAATATATAAGTGATATATTGTTGCTGGGTTTTTCTCCCTCAAGAGGAGGGTTTTCCTAGGGTATCTGTTGTGTTCTTGTGTTCAATTTGAATTAAATTTCTGTGTCATTAATCTGATCATAAAACTAACAAATAATTGATGGAAAAATCATTCTTGAACAAATTGTTTGATCAAATAAAATTTAGTTTTTGAAGACCTTAAACTATTAGATCAGTCACCAACACCTAAACAACAAGGTTTACTTTTAAAATTCCATTGCAAAAATAACAATAGTTGAGAACATCAAGTTATTAACAAAATAGAAAAATAAATTATAACAGTGCTAAACATACATATTTTCAGTTGGGTTTTGGTCCATTAGTGTGTTGACCAAGCATTTGAATATCACATTAAATTCTGTTAATTGGTTTTTGGTCCATTAGTGAGTTGAACAGGTATATCTATATTACAATAAATATTTTCAATTTGGTTTTTTGGTCCACTGTGAGTTGACCAGGCATTTATATATCACAATAAATACTGTCAATTGGGTTTTGGTCAATCGGTAAGCTGACTAGGCATTTCTATATTGCACTAAATATTGTCAATTGTGTTTTGGTCCATTGGTGTGTTGAGCAAGCATTTCTATATCATACGAGTGTTCTGATCCAGCAGAAGGCTGGACACTTTACATGTGCAAAATGGATGAGATAGGTTGCAACTTGCAAGTCCTAGGTAGATTTGGTAGAACAGTTAGCCATAAAGTGGGGGATTTTATTCATTGAGGCCCATAAGGGGATTGTTTTAAGAAACTTCCTAAAAAGGGAGGAAGGTGAGAGACAATCACTATTTGAATAGCCAAAAATAAATTTGATCAAAGTGGATAGAAATTGGGGCCAGGTTGTCGATCTTAATATTATTAATGGTTACATCCAAAAATCTGGAAAAAGAGCTCAAAATAAATTTGAATCCTATGAAAAGCTAAGCACTCTACAAATTTAAAAAATAATTCTAAACCTAAAACAGCACTCTACGGCCAAAGATTCTATGGAAAAAGAATATTGGATTCTCTTGAAATTTTCTTCTCCAATTTAAATTGTTTCATGAAGTACAATATGGCTTAAGCTCTAGACCAACTCTACATTACAATCAGTACCCATTTAAAACACAACTACCTCTCAATTACATTCTTACTATTCCACATTAATTCCTTATTCAAAATATTCTCTTTCTTTACAATAGACAAGGAACAAGAGTTTCACATCAATTCATCATACACAATTAGTTAATTACATGTCAAATGGAATGTCATTAAATTGGTTCTAAAGTTAGACCGAGCATTGTCAAGTCTATGAGCGGATGAGATATTCACTTCTCATTACTACAAATCATATATCCTTTTCAGATTTGACCTCTCCAAAACCAAAACCATAGAAGTTCCAATAGACATTGTTAGAGGTTTAGTTTTGCAGGAATTTTAGTCTAAATGCTAAAGATAAGTTGCTCAGAAGTGGAAACATGGATTAAAGTCCTTAGCAAGTGACCCATGGATTGAGAAGGTGTAACACCCAATTTTCACATAAAAGATTTATATGAAGTTCCTTTTTATTGTTGACGTAGTGCTCCTAACCTTACACCTCTCAAGGTAGACCTTTGGAAGGATTTACTAGGTCTAGTAGTTTCCAATGTCAAGGCCCTTTCGATGGCCATTTACAATGAATCTAGTTCAAGGGTCTTAATTGGGCTTCTAAGGGGTTAGTTCAACCCTTCCACAAAGAGTAATATCAAATGCCTCTCTGACACATCTAGTACCATCACAACTACCCTCTAGAAATCAGCCATATATGCATCTATTGATCCTTAGTATCATAGTTGTGCCAACTCTCTAAAGTGATCCTCTACGTCTTGCCTCTCAAATATGTTGGTCAACCTCCTACAAAACACCTCATAGGTGGTAATAAATGCTCTTGAATGACTAGACCATGATAGGACCATTCAACTATAACCCCTTCCAAGTGAAGGATCACAAATTAATTGCTTCCTCCTCATTCATATGGCTTATTGAGAAGTAAGTGTTCAGCCTTTGGATCTAAGTTCAAGCTAAGGCTTTGTTGGATCCATCAAATAAGGGGATAGTCAGCTTCCCCAACCTACTTTGCATATCTTTACGAGGTCTATTCGAGGTGGGTTTCCTTCTATTCTTGGTTCAGGATTTTGATTTCAATGTGCAAAAATTCATATAGAAAATTTCTGCTCAAGATTCAACACTTTTTGTCCCATAGTCAACATGGAGAGCATCCAAGTCTAGTACCCATGACTGATTTCACTGGGGTATTTTAGTTCACTGCTAAAGATTAAGATTCCCCTTGTGCACCATTACCCAAAGCTGTAGTGATATGATTTGTTTCCTCAGATTATGGAAACTCTTCATTATCAATCTCCACATGAGTTGGATCAGCCAACTCATATATTCACAGGAGTATTGCTAAGGAGAAATGGGGCAGCCTTGGACTTTTCTTGTTCTCTTTTACACAGTTGTGCCATTGTTTTGCTCTAGCTTCTGCTCTTTTCAGAATTTATATGTGTGCTGCTGAGAAACATATATTCACCTACTGAAGATAACATTATATGAAACATTGGAAAACTAATAATTGTGCATCATTACACAATTATCAATGGCAGGTCTATTGTGAATGTACCTCCAGAAAAAATTTAGCAAAGCTTGAGCAAGCCTACCATTTGGCCTCCAACTGTTCAGCTGGTGCAAGTGGCCCAGCAAGGGATAAAGGTCGTTGGAGTTCTAACAGCACAAAAGACCATAATTGGCTACTCAATCATTTTTATTGAACTTCATACTCATCTCACAGCATAAAAAGGTGTACAATGCATTGTTGGGTCAAGGGTGGTAGGTAGTGGCCAAAGTCAACCATAATTGGAAAAAAGAAATACCCTCCATTGAAAATAAGGATAGGAAATATATAATTGATATGATAAATCAGGCAGTGAGTGAAGAGGCAGATTCATCAGTTTCAGACTTTGAAGAAGAATGACCAAAGAAAAGTGATAAAGTCCTGATGATCCAAATACCAAATGAATCCTGGAGCTGCATCCATACTCTGAAGATGGAAGAAATTCCTTCAGCAATCCATTTCATTGGAAAATGGAAGACTATTACTACTCTAGCCTCTAATGGCAAACGAAAGAAACCTCACTTAGTACTCCAATTTGGCTTGTTATAATTGATCACTAGCCAGTAGACTTACTACTGAGATTGAAAACACTCTTACACAACCAATTACAACTCAAACCTGAAACCTTTATTTCTTTGTTACACTGACAGTCATAACATATGAGCTGTAACACTGACAAATGCTCCCAATACTTGTAAACATCTTCGAAGAGATACAAAGCAAATAAGTAGAAAAACTATGAGTTTGATTGTGCTTAGGAGAATTTTAGTTTTGTTGTCCCCAATTAAGTCTATAATTTGATTTATAGCATATGGAATCCCCATCCTAGTTTTTACACATCATTCCTTAGCAACATTATAAGGTAAACAAGAAAAATACCACAATCCACCTGCAACTCATTCTACCCTTATTGCTCCAACTTTCATAATGAATCTATGGTTCCCTAGGCACCTTATTCAATCAAGAACAAATAACAGGCTAGAAGAATACGACTGAAGTTGAATATAAACATCAACAATTGTGAGGCAAGTCTTGCTACATTTATTCACCCTCAATAATATATTAAGTTTATACTTACAGTTATAGAACAATTCATTCCGGACTATGCAATAAATTTAGATTTTTTAGATAATCAACAGGTTTCATTTAATAGGGCCCCTCCCAACTACTAGTAACAGTGTACAACATCTATCCCAATATACCTGCATGAACAACCCTATGGCAGGGTGGAGCAATCTATACCAAACATATTACATTATCAGTAAATACTTTCTTGACACAGACACAAAGCATCCCACCAAAAACTGACAATGAAACAGACATAAAGAACAACTAATTCAACAATTGGAACCACTGGACCCAAATATTTCTCTAAGCCATTGAATTTTATTCCATTGTTAAACATTGTATGCCTCAGTACTCTTACCAATTTATCATATTCTAGGAACAATATTGTGTAACCATCGATGATCTTCATAACACCTTTGTGATTTGAAACAACCATATGCTTCATAACCATCCAGAGGTCTTGACAAAAATCTTCCAAGGTTTGAAAGTCCACCATAAGTGCATTCACTTCGTTATGCACGATCTTAATATCCACACCTATAACCTCCATTGAAGCCTTACTTTTTTCAGAAAGAGACTGAATATCCTTTTCTGCCTCCACCTTCATGGATAGACTAATCAGAAGCTCATGTATACTCTCATGTATTTCAACATCCTGCACAACTTGCTTTCATCTTTTTTTAAAACTTCTAATATGGAGGCATGCGTAGTATACACCAAGCCATTACTTCTATACTATCCATCCCAAAAGTGGCTTCAACCACCTTCATATTCCCAGTATTCTTGGAGTTAAAAGTTTTACAAAGCCTATGATCATTGACCTGACCATGGCAAAAAGGATCCCTAGAGTTTTCTGTCACCCGCCATTATCACCATACCTCCTGGGCGCCTGACAACTGCCCAGAATCTCCAATTGCAACATGCTACCACAATACCAAGCTTAAGTGTACCTTCCAATATGAATCTAAGGTGTAATCAGCACCAACAGATGTTCTGGGGCTAGAACTGCCTGAGGGGCCTACTTGAAGAGTAGTGGTGGTCCATATGTTTTCAAAAAATGAATGACCATGGATTGCCACATTCTAGAACCTATTTCTCAAGAAAATGGGGTTTCATGCCTTGACATGTCAGCCAAAATGAAGTTTGATTACTGTAACAACCTTTAGAGTCTAAGGGGCTCCTTTCCATGATAGCTTCTTGATCAAAAAACATTTAATGGGAAAATTCATCTTTAAGAATCTGAGCTTAAGCAATTTTATAAGTCAAATTTGTTGTGTGATATGTAAGCATACACACATTAATATATATAAATGTACATAAATAAGTACACAACAAATTTGACTTATAAAACTGCTTAAGCTCAGATTCTTAAAGATGAATTTGCCCATTAAATGTTTTTTGATCAAGAAGCTGTCATGGAAAGGAGCCCCTTAGACTCTAAAGGCTGTTACAGTAATCAAACTTCATTTTGGCTGACATTCTAGAACCTGTTTCTCCAATAAGCAGCCAGCACAATCAAAAAATATATATTTAAAGAAATAAAAAACTAATATTCAGTAACAATTTAACATCATCCATAATAAATCTACCTACATTTGTCACCTCATATTTGTTGAGATGGATTTCTGCAGTCTCTATTTGGGCTCTTTCACAATTCTTCTGCCATTTAAAATTGGTTTCTGATATCCTCTAATTGCTTTTGATAGTCTTCTGATAGTCTGAAGTGAATTCTCCCTTCCCAATAAATTTAAGCATTTTACTTCCAATAGTAAAAGTCCAGAAGTAGAGTTTGAATATGATTGTAAAAGTTGAATGATTTATATATTTTTTGTATAATGTATTTTAATTCAATAGTTCTTGTAGATGTGGAAATACACTAAACTTTTCTCATCAACTAAACCTTAGGAATCTCAGCTTCTTTATTCGAATGCAATTTCATTTAGTTTCTTATTTCCCATTTCCAGTTTTAATAGTGGTAGAAAGACTAAGAAATAAACTAGGATGTGTGGTGTTACAAATTATGACTGTTCTTCACAACATATCATCAATTGCATCCTTGAGGTATGATACAACGGAAAGCAGTATGATAGGAGATTACATATATAATGTTGTCTCTTTCAATAGACCTATTGAAAGAGACAACCTATTGAAAGAGACAACATATAAGAGGTTGAAAGCATAGGAGGCATATTTATAGATGGTGTAAGCAAGAATAACAGTTCACTATGCAATGAAGACAAATCTGGGGAGACTCTACACACAGGCAATCAAGCATAATGAGGCTAGTGATCAAGAGATAGAGGATGACAGTCACATTGCAAAAGATTCAATGATAGTGATAAGAGATTGTAAAGTTTGGACAGTCAAGATGAATGCATGTGGAAAGAAACAGTCAAAAATATCATTCTAATGCAAAAGTATAGTCCAAGAATGGCAAGGAAGGATGGGCATTGCCAACTAACGAAGGAAAGGGTTCAGGGGCAGACTTCAAGCAACATGAAGACCCTAAAAGCGTATCACCTTACAAGAAGGGCATATGAATTTTTGAAGATTACAATAGTCTATAAGCAAAGATTCAGATAGCATACATCAATATTCTCATGAGTTGGGTCATTTGTTAGAGTGTGTGTTCCTAGAAATGAACACTCGCCATGAATATGTTAAGAGGCAGCATATCAAAGTTCACAGTCACCTTTCATGCCAAAAAAGTTACTGATTTTGGCTTCAGTACGAGGCAAGGTAATGTCCCTATTCTTCAAAAATGCTAATAGGACCTAATGCAAGTGCATATGTAAGTAATTGAATTGTACTTTCTCTGAATGTTTTGGAACAACTTCCTATTGAAGAGCTATTTGACAGAATGTGGTTGAAAGGACAGTCAACTAAATGAAAGGGAAACTTTTAGGCTTCACAAATTAGTCATAAATGAAAAATATTAGATATAAATGAGTAAGTTTATGAAAGCCATTAATGAACTGTGTGTGAAGGGACGGTCCTTTAAAATTGATATGAAGTGGAATGTGCATAGATTGAGGGGTAGTTTACTATATTGTTATGAGAACATAGGAACCACCTTGCTCAAACATCAACAATAGTAACCCTACCTTTAAGACTACTTCTAACCTTTGAGTCACCTTAGATAGCTTTCACAAAACAGTTTCTAGACACTTTGATTCTGTGATGGAAAATACCTTGGATACCTAATGCCCTTTTAAGACTCTATCCCACCTTGATAGCCACAAGTCATCATTTATAGATACATACAAGCTTCTATAGATATACCAAAAGAATGCATTGCTTACCATACATGAATAAGAGACATAGAATCACAATAGAAAATGAATCCAAATCTATTTTCTCACTATAAAGATGATTCCCCAGTCTTACCTGTAAAGCTATGTGTTGTTGAGCCTGAGCTAAGACATTCTCTTGGTCTGGTTTTGGTTGACCACTGCTATGAGAAGGAAATAAGATGGAATCAATTAGATTGTTAGAAGTACAGATTAAAAACAAATAATATAGATTCAATTGTATTATAGCCTCATGCATATCTATACCTGGCTGTAGCATGGTGAACAATCAAAGTTTTATCTCCCAATTTAGGGAAGCACATGCAATGTCTGTCACAGCTGGATCCTAATATTTTTGATAAAAGTAATTAGCATCTTGAATATGACAAGAAATAATGATGCTTGTGTCAGAGTACTGAAAATTCCATTTCAAATAAAATTTGTTAAGAACTTACAAAAATATCAGCATAAAGCCTCACCTGGTAGATGCAAAACCCATAACCTTTTGAATTCCTGGTATCTCTATCTTTACATTCACCTATGCATTCACCTGTGTTGTATGCAAAATTTTAGATCTTTTTCATCTTGTCTACTGTGATATCAAAAACAAACTTAAAACAAATGTGAAAAATTTGAAGGTTCTTATTTACATTCACCATTCTCATAACTAAATTTCTTGTGTATTCGCAGTCACACCACCATATAATGAAATTAGTTTGAGAACACTAATTGTATCAATCTATTGAGATAAACAATGAAAATAGAATATTAATTTACAACAATTTGTTTTAGAACGAGTTTGTTGTGCATAAAGATCTGGGGTTTTTAACATATTAACAATATTACCTGTTTGCTTGCAGATGACCCACGGGTTGAAGAAAATAGAACTAGGGCATAATATTTTCTACATATCCTTATCATTAAAACGCCAATACAATGGCCACTTCCCGCCACACCCATTGTAAGCTTTCCCACGAAAAGAAGCTGCATCTCGAGTGCAACGTCGTGGCTATAGAAGAAGATAAGAGAGCTAGCTCAAAACCATCAAAAATATGGGAAAAAATAATAGTTTTAATGGCTATAGCAGTAGACGTGAGAGAGCCAGCGAAAAAATGAGAAGAAACATTAGTTTTAATTTTAGGGAAAATTGGTTTCCATAAGAAATGTGATAAAAATTATTAATCTTAGAATATTTCCAATGAAAATATTATTGTAAATTAATCTTAGAAATTTTTAGGGAAAGTTGGAAAATATTATAAGCACTACATTTATTCATAACAAACATAAGTCTATAGGAAGATAAAAGCTTGAATAGAAACCTAACAATCAATATTGCATAGTATTGAACCTACTCCATTATTGAACTATATCGTAGTCTAGATGATCAACAAAGAGAGACCCACATGCTAGAAATGGTATTGCAGGATAGAGGAGGGATGTCTCTTATTAAATGGCTTGTAAATGTGTGGCATACACCAAATCTATGTCATAAATTATAGAAGAAAAAAAAATTCTAGGCATGTTCTAAAGTTTTAAAATAATATCTATTCCCTTTAAATTAATCCTTTAAAAGACTTTAGCTAGTTCTTCACATTTGGCTTTTAAGTGGGGGTGACTATAAAAAGACAATTACATTTTTATTAAAAAGGGACAACACATCATACTAATTTTTAAGAAAATAATACTCTATTCTCTAGCAATTCACCATGGGAATCACTGCCATGACAAATTCACCAATAGCAATTCACCTCGACTGAAAATTCATCATCGCAGAGAAAATTTGATTTGAATTGTGGTGGTGAATTTTCCCGCACCTATAAGTATACTTTTATGAAATAAAAGTAATTAAAAATATGTTTTTTAATTCTACTCATAGAACTCATTGTTGTTGGCCTTAGATTTTCATGTATTGTGTGCGGCCCTTAACACCATTTTTAATTAATATAAAATTTATTAGACTATATAGACATAAGTCTAGTTGCATACATAGATTCTAAATTATGTATTCTAAAAGGAAATTGACATGAAGGCGAAAATTCTCATAATTAGAAATCATGCAATAGACATTATTAATAAAAAATAGTAATTATCATAATTCTAGCTGTTTGAGATCGATTGTTCGGAAGGTTACCCGGCTAGGAATTCAACCACTAAAATATAGGAAGGGCAACCATTGGTGCGACGTGTTAGACCCTACCCCCGGTGGATAATGAAACAAATGTGAGAAAGAGGAGCTCACTGTCCCCAACTATGAGCAGTTAGCTGCCCTAATCTGCTACCATAGAATAGTAGGGCCCCCCCCACCCAGTTCTAGCCCACTCAATTAACGAGGGCAAGTAAAGAATTCAAATAGTTGGGAGTTCAAGAAAGTCATCTCCATCCGTGCAGGGGTGCCATCCTTTCTTTACCCAAAGGGTGCGGTTAGGAAGGGTAGTCTCATCCTCCAAACTACTTAACTTTGATCCAGTGAGGACAGGCTCTTTCTTTACAGCGAACTAACGGGGCCAGTCTAATCTTTCTCTTTGTCAGAGATGTCAAGCCCTAACTCGATGTCAAGCCGGTTCTGAGTGTTTTGATTTCGGCCCTTCGCCGGGAGGAGCTAGTCTTGTCCGACCATGCTGAATTGCTAGGTGAGGGAAAGGCTCCTTCATTGTAGTTATCCATTGATTCTCTTTTGAGCTGGACCAGTAGTTAGGTCCCTCCTTCCTCCATTAGGTAGGCATCCGAGGAGCTACCTGGCAACTAGAATCCCATCCCACCCGCGGGCCCCTAAGGCACAACTATAATGGGGGGGTGGGGGGGTGGGCACGAAGCGCTGGCCCTACTATTCTAAGGGGGTAGATTGATTGGATTGTTCGTTCAACCGGTCAATTCAAAGCAAATTAGTTTCTCTGGATGTTTGGCCCATGCTTTGTGATTCCTTCAACTACCCTGCCGAATAGTAGGGGAGGGGAGATACCCATTAGAATAGGCCAGGGAGGGGAGAGTATTATAACATCACCAGGAATTGGATAGACTAGATTCTTTCTGTGAGAAACATCCATCCAATCCTTTCTCGCTGGACCAAGGGGATAAAATCCAAATTAGTTCCGGAAGGTAGGACCGATAGTTCTATGATGGTCTCTCCTACAGTGCTGTAAGTGGAAGGCCCTTCGGTAGCTGTAAATTCAGTATGGTCGAGGGACCTAACAAAAATAGTAGGGGCTTCTGTACGTGATAGCCTAATGTTGTTGGGTGGGGGCCCTAGCTGAATAGCTATAGTTGTTAACAAGGATGGTCCTATTTTCGAGGATAGCTATAGTTCCTCATTGATTCCCTAGGGTGGGAGGCAACTAATAGGACTAGATAAAATAAAGCATGCTCAACTCCAACTATTAAGAGGTAGGGTGGGACTGACTCCCATCCTTTGTTAGAAACTGTTACCGGACTGAGGGATAGTTGACTACCCGGGGGTGAGGGATGAAGCTTCTAGTCCCACCGGGGGTGAGGATGGAACGACTATCCTATAGTTGGATTATTACCGGTTGAACTAGTTCATTGACTTTCTTTAACTCTCTTTCTCTGAGAACTATCTAGAATTCTAGGACAGGGCCCTACACTACCTTTACGAGTCTCTATCCCTACCTCCTTTCTCGCTGTTACCCCCGCTTTCTTTAGCTAAATTACTCTGGGCCTCCCACAACTATCTCTGGTCTCTAGGCTCTAACTAGATGGAAGGAAGTCCTCGCATGAGAACCTACATGTTGGG
>VDFB02258265.1:0-21879 GCA_007258455.2 Sequoia sempervirens | reverse complement strand
TATTATTTTATGTTTTTTTTTAATTTTTTAATTTAATTTAATTTTATTTAATTTTATTGTTCTTTTTTTTTAATAATAAAATCATTCTTGGAGGAGGCCAAAAGGAATGACAGTGAGTTCCCTAGCTACTTCCGAAAAGAAGGCTTCCTTGGAAAGAGGCTTTTTGTAGAGAATTAGTCGATGACCATTGATGAGGAGACGTCGACGTTTGGAGTCCACGGTACAAAGGCAGACAATGCCATTATCATATACTATCTCAATCTCATAAGTTCTAAGCCATCACATGTGAAACTTGCGTTTGAAGTCCTGAAAGCATGAATCATACAAAAGCGCCCAATTGCCAGGCTAAAAGGATTGATGTCGAATGTGATGGTCATGCCATAAAGCATGTTGTTTCTGGACAACCTTAGCGTGAAAGAGTGCTTCTTGGTGCATTTCATCTAAGGAGTGCAGTTGATCAATGCGTTCTTTTTGGGCATCAGAAAGACTCATCCCCAATTGAAGTGCAGTGCAAAGGATATTGATCTCAAACTTAATAGGAAGAATTGCTTTCTTACCATAGACAAGCTCATAGAGGGTCAGACCAGTGGTGGTCTTCCATGTTGTGCGATAGGCCCACATAGATTCAGGGAGTCATGCAGCCCAATAACACTTATGAAGAGTGACTGTCTTGGTGAGGATGTTCTTGATTTCCCTATTGGTGACTTCCACTTGCCCATTGGCTTGAGGATGATAAGGCATGGACTTGCGATGGAAAATTCATACTCTCGAACCAAGGCCGAAATGAGT
Source organism: Sequoia sempervirens (assembly GCA_007258455.2). Taxonomy (NCBI): domain Eukaryota; kingdom Viridiplantae; phylum Streptophyta; class Pinopsida; order Cupressales; family Cupressaceae; genus Sequoia; species Sequoia sempervirens. The sequence goes on along the minus strand of VDFB02258265.1, from coordinate 21,090 downwards.
TCTGATGTGAATTGTGGGCCCTGGTCTGTCGTTATTTCTTGTGGCACCGCAAACCTTGTGAAGATCTCATAATATAGGAGGTCTGCTACCTTTGTGTCTTTGGCATGCTTCAAGGCTACCACTTCGACCCACTTGGTGACATAATTCATACATACAAGGATGTATTCCATGTTTCTTGATGGTGAGTTGATTGGGCCAACAAAATTGAGGCCCCACTTCTCAAATGGTTCTATGGAAAATTGTGGGTGTAAGGGCATCTCATCAGATTGTGTAGGGTGGCCCATACGCTAACACTTGTCACAATGATGAACATATTGCTTACAATACCTATGGATTGTAGACCAATAGTAGCCTACAATGAGGATTTTTTGAGCAGTCTGTTGAGTAGCAAAATTTCCTCTACACGGTTTTGTATAGCATGCACGAAGTATATCGAAGACATCATCTTTGGGTACACATCACTGCATGATATTGTCAATGCTGGTGTGAAAAATAAATATGTTGATCCATGTGTACTTCCCACTGAGTCCAACCAACTTTTGACATTCCCTTACATAAAAGTGTGGTGGAAACTTGCATGTGACTAAGTAATTTTCAATATCGGCAAACCATGGAATCTTTGTTGATATGGAAAAGAGGTGTTCATCTAGAAATGCATCATCAACTAGAGTGGGTTCATTGTCCGACTGCTGCAATCTAGATAAAAAGTCTGCAACCACATTTTCTCGAACAGGCTTATCAAGTATAGTTACATCAAATTCTTTCAGTAAGAGCAACCATCTAATAACTCTACTAGTGACAATATGTTTATTCATTAAAAATCAAATTGTTGAATGATCTATATGAACAAACACCTTGTAGCTAGTAATATAATGACAAAATTTATTAATTGTATAAACAACAGCTAAAAACTCCTTTTTCAGTTACTGTATAATTTACATCGGCTCACGTGAAGTTCTTACTGATATAGTAAATGGAGTAGAAAATATTGTCTTCCTTCTATCCAAGCACGACTCCCATAGAGGAATTTGAGGCATCAGTATGGATATGAAAAGGAAATTCCCAATTTGGCCCCCGAAGTACTGGTGTGGTTACAAGTTTGGTTTTAATAGATTCAAAGGCTTCTTGACATTCTGTTGTCCAAGTGAAAGCTACATCCTTAGCTAACAGGGCAAACAAAGGAGATGCAAGTTTACTGAAATTTTGGATAAATCTTCAGTAATACTCTACATGGCCAAGGAAAATATGCACATCCTTTTGATTGGATGCTGTAGGTAGGTCTTTAATAATTTGGATTTTCTTGGGATCTACTTGGATACCTTTAGAGGAGATGTAATGACCAAGCACTATGCCTTCCTTCATGAGCATGTGACACTTTTAATGGCTTAATGACAAATTAGTATCTATACATTATTTAAGCACTTTTTCTAGATTTTTTTTAGCCTCCTCATAAGTATTGACATGTATCATGAAATCATCCATATAAACTTCAACACAATCATTTACAAGGTCAACAAAAATACTTAACACCGCCCTATGAAAAGTAGCGGGGGCATTGCACAACCCAAAAGGAAAGACATTATATGCAAAGGTGCCCCTTGGACATGTGAAAGTAGTCTTGTCCTGATCCTCTGGTGCTATGCAAATTTGATTATATCTGCTAAATCCATCCAGGAAGGAGAAAAATTCCTTACCTGCAAGAGTATCCAACACTTGATCAATAAAGGGTAATGGAAAGTGATCTCCTTTTGTAGCTTTATTGAGAACTGTGTAATCAACACAAATTCTCCACTTACCATTCTTCATGGGAACCACAACCAAAGGAGACACTCATTGACTATTTGAAATAGGATATATAAACCCAACATTTAACAATTTTTGTAATTCTTCTTTAACTACTTCACACAAGGCGGGATTAAGTTTACGTTGTGGTTGCCTAACTGGATCACTACCTTCCTCAATATAAATATGGTGTGTGAAGGTGTCTGGATGGATGCCACACATATCTTGGTATTCCCAAGAAAATGCATCTTTATTAGTTCTAAGCATGGAAATAAGGTCTTGTATCTATTCAGGGCTTAAATGTGGATTGATATTAAGTGTGCGACTAGGTAAGATTTTCGTGGCTTCTGATGAGGAAGGTGAATCAATGGCTAGAACCTGTGAATCGAGATTCCCTGAAGAAAAAAATGGACTGTATAGGAAATGGTGACGTAACAGTTGATGTAATGTGATGAAGTGTTGAATAGATTGTGAGCTACCCACTACTAATGGAAAATTCCCAAAAGGACAACGTGTATTAACACCTGAAGGAAGAACCAAATTTTCTAAGAGTTGGTATGACTCATACCTATTCTGGAGCAGGTTGAGGAGAATATTATCCTCTGTGGGTTCTGGAATATCCTATGCTTGCTCAATTGTCAGAATGGGAAAAGACTCCTCTAGGTCACTATCAACCCAAACCACATTTTCTATTTCTAGCAAGGGTTGTGCAGGTGGATATAGAGTTAACTATTTTATTTTCTCTCCATTAGAAATAACCATACTACCTGATCGACAATTGATAAACACATTTGTAGAAGCTAACCATGGTCATCACAAGATCAAGGGGTATCCCCCCAACTTTATTTTAGGCTGCAAAATCATAAAGTTAGTCGGATATTCCCATGAATCAATAAAAATAATTACATCTTCAATCATACCTTCTGGTTTGACTAAAGAACGATCTGTCATTTGGAGAATTGTGGGAGTGGGTCTAAGTCCTTCAAGTGCTAACTTTTCCTTTGTTTCATTTGTCATGACATTAATTGCAGCACCCAAATCAACAAGTGTATTAGGAATAGTAACCTTACCAATGCTTACCTTGATGACAGGGCTTCCTGGATATGAATATTTAGGAATAGTTAAATTTCCAAGCATAAGATATTCCAGCTGTCTGATGAATTGTACGGTCTTCGAGTCCTACTTCTTCTTTTGCTTCTGAGTGAATAAGTCCCACACTTTCTTGGTGTACACTAGAATGTCTTTTATGGCCTACAACAAAGGAATTTTTATATTAACATTACGAAGCTCATTAACAAGATCAAATTCAGGTTGTGGAACCTGCTTTTGCACTAGTTATGATTGAAATCTATCAGGAAATGGGGGTTATTTGACAGGCTCATCTTTAGGTTCATCATTAATTTCTATGATAGTAGGTCGCCGAAGGCCTTTTCCTGACCTTAACTGAACTCCTTCCACCTCTACATTATTGATAGGATAAGTAGGATAACTTGTCACCTCATTATTATATATAGGTTGTGTTTCCTTATTGTTGGGATTTGGATTTGATTGGGTTGGCATTGATGTGGGCTTTGGCGGTTGAGGTGGATTGGATGATTGGTTTGAAGATGGTGGTATAGGTGGGAGATATTGTTGTGGCTACTGATATGGGTTAATAATTCAAGGTGATGGAGGTTGTGGTTGTGATGGGTATTTTTGTTGATATGGCGAGGGTTATGGCATTTGTGACCTCCATGCATGTTGCCACGATTGTGAAGCATACTAATATTGTAGCATCCATTGAAAGTTAGCGGGAGGTTGTTTCCAACCTCTATACCATCCTCCTTGATTGGAAAAGGAATTGGTTTTTCTAGGTCCTGGGGTGAAATAATCATTTAACATTCCAGGATGCATTGATCGAGGTGGAAAAGGTTGCCTAGGGGCCATATAGTAGATAGGTTCTTCGGAATATCCCATTATTGGTCATATCTACAGGAAGAGGTCTTAGGGTAGAGCTCTTACTAGCTTCCACTAGGGATGAGATATTTATCCTATTATAAGGGAAATCTTCACTGCCATGTTTCTTCCTACATATAGGACAGAAGACTGTTGGGACCTTTTCTGCCACCTCTTGCTTCCTACGGATATATAATGTATGTATCTGTTTACCCATGTGACTCAATAAATCAGTTTTAAGGTCTTCAAGTAAATTACCTATCTCACACTTGGTGATACCTGTTGAAGTCCTTGCAGAATGCAACTTGCCTAGAGAGTTCCTTCCCGATGGTTGAGACCTAGAATAATTCCTGCAAATATTACAGATATCGTCAAAGTCCATTTTAGAAATATTCCCTTTACCTATTAAATTTAATGCTTCCATGACATCATCCCTTATGCCTCTAAGGAACAACATTTTAACAGTATCATCATTCAACCCTTGTTGATGAGATCGTTGAAGATTGAACATAAAGCGTTCAAGATAATCTTCCACGGACTCGTCTTCCTTTTGTGACATACAAAAGAGTTTGTTCTAGTTCTCCTTGGTTTTACAGTATTCTTGGTACTTGTCCAAGAAAAAATTCTTAATGACATTCCATGTTCTAATGTTCCTGAGGCTCATGAACAAACGTAGGGTTGCATCCTTCAATGTGCCTGGGAACAGTTTGAGCTTCTGCACATCATTCTGATAATCATAACTGTTGCACAACACATCAAATTCAAACAAAAACATGTCAGGATCTTCAGTAGAAAGGCCACAAAAAATAGGTAAAGCTAAATGCGGAATATTCTTCATTGGGGCATCTCACTCGGGATATGTGATAGGAAACTCAAGAGTAACTAGATCATTATTGGTCAATGCCCTATTACCATTGTTGTTGTTATTGGGATCCATGACGTTTAGTGCCCAAGGAGTAAAATAGGTTCTAAATGGTTTGTGGGTTTCTTCTGAGAATGTACTAGCTTTAGCCCCGTAAGACTCTTGGAAAAAAAATTCAACCTTTTTGCGTAATATCTCAGAAGATCTTGGATGAGTATTTGCGGGTGTCTAAACAATAGTGGTCTCAATAGCACACTTCTCAAGATTAGGTTTGGGTAATTCTAATGATTGCAACTTGGTTTTTAATTTTTCCTAAGTTGAGCTACTTCCTTCTACAGATGGTTTTGACTTGTTTTACAATTCTTCGGTTTTTGTTTCCTCAATGGATGGTTTTGACTTATTTTTAGGTTTTTTCGGTTGTGAACTACTCCCCTTTTCTTTTCTAATGAATCTTCCTCTACTATCCCTACAACGATTCATGCACCTAAATGACTGACAATAGCACAAATCAAGAGTACTCACCTAAACAAGGGTGACAACTATATAGGCTTTCTTCAAGACATACTATTCCTAACTTAACTTACTACAGCTTCACGCCTTTAATACCTTTCCCCAACAAAGACACCAAAATTATTGGGTAGAATTGTGGCTTGAGATTATGATAGAGTTTTTTGTTTGAGTTCAACCTATGGAATCCCTCAATCCTTACCTAGTCGTGTCAATCCAAGGTTGTAAAAATAATGAAAGGTATAGTGGATATTTTCTCAAGGGATGAAGGTGGTAAGTCAAGTGGGAATGTATGCATATACAAGTCTAAATAAACCAATAATGATTAAAACACACTTCCTTAAGTTGCACTAAAATAGAAAGACCTATTTAAATTCTTATCTACTCCAACAATCTTAACTCAATTCTTCTAATACATGCTTTATCTCATAACATTATTAAAAGTGATGAAAAACATAATTAATTACTGAAATCACACTAATATAATGCAGGCGACAAGAGTTGTATGCTCGGGCAACAGGATCCCTGTACCCTGGCGACAAGATGCAATAATCATAACAGACTTGTTTACAATGTTCTAAAATAGATTATGTGCTACTCTCAAGCTTTTATCCCGCGACCTGTGTCTATATCAATCATTAGTAACACTCAAAGCATTCACTTCTCATAAATGTAATCAAGAACTAACTTATTACCACACATATACTTGATTATAAATATTACTGAAATTGTATATAAAATCACATAGAACAAATGCAAACATTACCTCACATACAATAGTAAAAGATAATCTCCAAGGAATGGCAGGGAGCGGGCCCTTTCTCCCATCCAATTGAATGGAGTAAAGATGTTAAGAAACTCACAGCTTAGTCTTCAATAGCAGTATATGTATTAATCCAAACTTGCAGAAAAATAGTGATTAAGATATTTCCATGCCCGTGAAGGGGCATATATATAAGTCTTCAATTACAAATAAGATACTTGAAATACCAAATCCACCATTCATACATGGATAAAAAAACACTATCGATATATGAAAAATAGTAATATGGCCTATCGTCCTACTATTTTTCAAGAACTACTTAATCAATAGTTATCCCAGTCATTAACTGATAACTAATGCCATGCTAAAAGACAACCACCTAATGGGAAACGATGAATCAAATGGAAATGATGGTCTTCATGCTTTGCCCCTTTATAACCTGTTTCACACAACCACCATGATTAGTGCTTATAAATAGTTGATTACCTAAAATTTTGCATATCATTTATATTATATCGATTCACGTTGATTCTAACAAATATTATAGCAATAAAGGAACAATAGGCCAAAGGGGGACACAAAACTAGACCAATCATGACAATAATTAGGACAACTCTTGAGCTCATCATGCACCAAAGAGACGCCCGTGTGGCGCACTGTTGTCCCAAACCTGCACTATTGTCCTTGGGTAGAGAGTTGTTTGAGGTGTAGTTTGGATCCTAGAAACTGACTCATCTAGCCCCAATAAGATTTTTGGATTTGTAGAGTGACAAAAGCACTTGAGAGTTCTCTTCATTCTCTATCATTTCCTTAAACACATGTTAGCTTGAGGTAAGATAGGGCAGCTTTTCACTCTTTTCTCTTTGTGACATGGAGCCTTGGTGTGGTTGGTCCCCCTACCTTACAATACTTAGGGGTTTGAGGGGTCTTTTTTGGAGCTTCTTCCTCTTCTTCAAACTGTAATTCCTTTTCCTTAGCCCTTTTTTTTTCTACAATCAAGCTCATCTAATTCATATCCATCTATCACCATTGAGTTCCAAAACTCTTCATCAACCTTGAGACTTACACTTTCAACAATGTTTCTCAATCTTTTGTTGTAGCACCGGAAGACTTTACTTTTAGTAGAATATCCAAGGGCAGATGCATGTGTTGAAATTTGAATAGACATGTTGAAATAAGATCCAAGTGTGTTGAACTACCAAACTACACAAAAGAGTTACAAAGAGATGTTATAAGGGAGGTGGGTCCCACTGGAAGTGCAATAATGTACGAATATAGACATAGAACACAATCAAAGATTTAAAACAATAAATTTAAGCCTTGTTCCACATTTAAATACAACCTCTAGATTGAGCTAAGAAATATGCATTAAAAATTTCAAAGACAATAACAAATCCCTTACCTACAACTCCCTCAAAGTGTTGGACCAAAGCTTGATGTATAAAAGATTGGATGTAAGGTGCTCAATATAGTAGCATAAAGGTTATTCTTAAAATGAGCATATATGATAAGCTAATTATACTTTTCTAGGATGGAGGATCAATTGTTAGTCACTATTTAGAGAATTGGATGCATAAGAAGCCTCCAAGTGTCAATTTGTTACAAGTGCATTTGAGGAGGTCCATGATCCAAGGGATTTAAAGGATATTATTTTATTTGAGAAAATAGAGGATGAGGATCCAAAAAGTCCCTTTTTGGGTCCTTGTGTTTTTCATTGATCCATGTGCAACCTTGAGCCATATACAAGGTTAACTTGGCTAATCGTGATTTGGATTGTTCAAAAAATTAGCTACTTAACTAATTATTTTTAATCAACGAAAACTATGAGGGAAAAAATATGAATTAAACAAATAGGTTGTATTTATTTTATTTATTAAAAATGGTAGGAATAATGAACTTAAATAAATAAATCTTGAACTTATTTATTTAAGGCTAGACATTGTAAAATGAGGAAAATGATTGATTAATTAAATAAATTTTGTTCTCATTCATTTAAGTAATGCTAGAGAAAAAGTTAGTTTATTGATTAAATAAATTTTTTAATTAATATTAGTATGAAAATTTGAGAAAATTAAATAAATATAATTTATTTAATTAATTTAAAAGGTGGTGATGTGAAGGGAATTGATTATAGCAAAAATGTTGAGAGAAAATTTTAGTTGTCTACAATGAGTTTAAAAACTTATTAGATGAATGGCTTCTCCTAGGTCAAATCCCTTTGGCGGGTTATATTAATGATGATGAGAAATATTGAAGATGGAATATATAGACATACAAATAACTTATATAACACTAATTTGCAGATTTAATTCTTTGGTTCCTTTAGAAATTGAAGTGTGCTATAATTATTTTCTTTATAATCACCCATCAATTAATTGTACATTGAATGTCTTTAAACACCATGAAAAATAACATGTAGTTTAAATGTGTGTTAAGTTAGTTCAGAATGGTTAGTAGAAGGTGGTAGGAAATGTAGAATTTGAAATTTTAATAATTTGAATTTCAAGTTCATTCTCATATATTTTAAGATTGAACCAATACAATTTCAAGCCACTCAAAAATTAAGCTTTGAACAAAGATAATAGTTTTGAGACAAGGAATGAGACAAGGAATGTAAATGAATATCTGTCAATGATAAATAGATGACAAAACTAATAAAAAATAACATGAATATATAAATTTCACTATAATAATAACCTTGAAAGATTTAAGTCTCATGAAATAGATGACAGAACTAATAAAAAATAACATGAATATATAAATTTCACTATAATAATAACCTTGAAAGATTTAAGTCTCATGAAGTAAAAAAATTAAAAAGAAAAATGATATATTAAGAATCAATCAATTGTTTAAAATTGTTAAGATTATTAGACATTGATTAATGATCAACTTGGTGCTTCTTCGCTTTTGATGAGCGATTTACTAACTCCATGCTCTTATCTTTGTTTCTTAATTGTTTTATTCAATATCTTATGATTTACAAGCCTATGCATTAGCAGCAGTACTGTAACCATACCTGACGCTTTTGCTGGTTCGACGCCAAGATGATAGGAATTGCACGTCAGCATTGATTATATGCAAAGGGAGAATACACTGAAAATCTAATGATGGTCTTATTAGTAGATTCAAGTACCCAATTGTTGAGCAGTATTGTGTCCACAACTATCTCCACTTTTAAGTTCGCACCATCAATTAAAAAATATAGTTAGTTTCTCAAAATCATCTAGAAATAGAATTTTCTTTACCGTACTCCTTTAAGATTAAGATTTAAGCTTTAGTGAATGGTATAACAAATAAAATATATCATCATTCTTATGACTTAAATTCATAACCGATAAAATATATCATTATTCTTATCATGACTTAAATTCAAACACATTCATCAACTTGTGTTTGTTTTAGAAATTGTCTTTATTGATGAAGCTCAAAACTAAATAGCAAGAATCCCTGCAACACAAGATTCAACAGCGTTCCCATTTTGTTGATCATGGGGGTAGATAGTTCAGTTGAGATGGAGGCTCAACTTCACTGCTTTCAACCTGCAACGCCTGAGGTAACAGTTGAAAAAGTAGAGGAGGATTTAGAGAAGCACGTAGCTAAGAAGGAGCGTGGAGGATGGAGAACTCTTCCTTTTATTATTGGTACTTCATTCTTTTTATTTTCATGGGTTTATACAATTTTGGGTATTTAAGTTTCTTTCTTTTGATTCAAACCTTTGTAAGCAGGAAATGAACTCTGCGCTGCAATAGCAATTACTGGTTTGGTTGCAAACATGATTGTTTACTTAACCACAGAGTTCAACATAAACAACATAGAAGCTACTCATATAATCAACATATCCAGTGGGGGGAACGAGCTGTCTCCATTAATAGGAGCATTTCTTGCAGATGCATATCTGGGTCGGTTCTGGGCGATTTCCATAGGCTCAGTTCTAGTGATGATTGTACGTGCTTCCTTACATTGCAGAAACTATTATTTTCTTAAGATTGCACAATGAGTGTTAGTGGTCAATTTCATTTTCTTCTGTTTCATGTTTGTTTCAGGCAATGATTCTTTCTTATGCTGACGGCCATTGTAGATCCCTTAAAACCACCTCCATGTAGCCCGAATCTGAGAGCTGCAGGAAGTTGTCGTGGCCCTACCACAGGACAGTATGCTGTTCTGTATGTCTACTTCGCATTACTAATTTCAGGATCTGCAGGAGCAAGGTACAATTCAGGAGCTTTTGGAGCAGATCAGTTTGCAGAGGGTGGTGGACAACGGCTTCAAAGTTTCTTCAACTGGTATTATTTTGTGCTCTATGTCTCGATCATGATATCCTCCACTGTAGTTGTATATATTCAATCCAACGTGAGTTGGGCATTGGGATTTGGAATTTGTGTTGTCCTAACTGGAATAGCTTTGATATTCTTCTTCTCGGGGACGAGGTTGTACAAGCGTGTACGTCCACAGGGCAGCCCCTTCACAAGGCTCGTGCAAGTGTTAGTGGCGTGCCTTAGAAGGAGGCATTTGAAATTGCCTTCCAATGCAGAGGATTTATACTTAGGAATAAAAATTGAATCCGGGCTTCCCCTTACACAGCAGCTCAGGTATTTCCAGTAAAACCAGTGTTCAGTAGGAGACAGAAGTGTCAGATTAACCTATAGTGTGTTTGTTTATAGATAGGAATTCTTTAGGTGATTGAGTTAACTGGATGTTTAAGTAAATTGTTGAGTGTTCAAATACATATAAATCTTTGCAGTTATTTCAGTGATCTGAAAGATTTGTTTTATCTCAGTTCGATATGCTCTATGATTGCTTTTAGCTCTAAAAGTGGAGGGTTTGTAGAAAACCTCCTTCAAAAAACCTAACTTGTTTGCTGATGATGGGACAACAGATTTCTGAACAAGGCTGCCATAAAATCAGAGGACATTTCTCCAGACGGAGATGCAAACCTGAGCCCATGGAGGCTGTGCACAGTTCAACAAGTGGAGAGCTCAAGTGCATAATGAAAACATTGCCAATATGGAGCTGTGCAATCCTCCCAGCTATTATGTCTACCCAGGAGAGAACATTCTCAGTGTTGCAGGAGCTGACAATGGACAGGCATCTGGGCCCTCATTTCAACATACCTGCTGCCTCTTTCTTTGTCTTCGGTCTCCTGGCAGCCGCAATAATGTTATGTTTCTATGAAAACGTGGTGGTTCCCTGGGCTGCTGCGAGGGAAATAAGAATAACAAAGCTGAGGAGAATAGCAATAGGCATGGCTATCAGGATATTGGGAATGGGAGTGGCCGCTATAGTGGAAAGAAAACGTCTGAGAGCAGTGAATGCAAACAAATCGATGGGTGGCATTAGCACAGTCCCATTGTCGGCGTTTTGGCTTGTTCCTCAGCATTTGATACTGGGGATGGCAGAGGCGCTCGAGAACGTTGGGAGGGTTGATTTCTTTTACTCTGAATTTCCAGAAACTGTACGCAGCACTGCCACTGGGTTAGTCGGTGCAAGTGTTGCAGTGGGCTTTTATTTGAGCAGTTTGTTGGTAGCTATCATTCATAAGAACAGTGATTGGCTTACTACTGATCTGAACGAGAGTCGTCTTGATTACTTTTACGCCCTTCTTTGTGTAATGGGTGTGCTGAATTTTGCATATTTCATACCATGTGCTCGTTGGTATAAATACAAAGCAAAAGTAGACAGCTCCCACAATACTTCTGCACCTTAAAATGCACAGGAATGTTACGCAGAAGCCCATAACTTTGTTCTCCTTGTATTTGTGTTAGAGACTTAACAAATTGAAAAAAAAAAAACACATATTTTCTTATTGCAGATTAAGATATGAGTGATTCTATATATATAGATATGCAGAGGGTTTGTTATTTGTTTGAAGTTTCCAACGGGATTTTTGTCAGCCGAGCCGTGAATAGGATTTGTTGTGTAATAGCTGTTTTACAATTTGTCTCTTTCTCTCTAATATTTAATTTCAGCCAATGTAGCTCGGATTGTCTGCGTAATGTGTGAGGAAGTATATTGATTAAGTTGCATTGTTGAAAGAGCCATTGTAGTGTTGTTTTATTTATTATTTATGTTAAAACTATTTTTCTTCGGAATCTGTAAGTCGTTTTCCATGGATGTCTATCGTTATGGTTTTGTATGGATGGAAAAATTGTAGTTAAAACTTCTTTGTTTCATCAAAAAATATGGCCAGGCTTTGTAGTTTTCCGGTTCCTGGTTTATTGTTTGTAGTTGTCTCTATGCAACTTTGGGCTTATACCCATTCCCATAGGAGCAACTATAGTTAAATCTTGTTTTGTTCACCAAAAAATATGGTTAGGGTTAGTAATTTTCTTGCTCTCAGTTTACTGTTTTAGTTTCTTGTGTGTATCTTTGTCATTAGATGCATTAACATAGGAGCAATTGGAGATTAACATAGGAGTGATTGCATATATATAGATATGCAGAGTGTTTGTTATTTGTTTGAAGTTTCAGACGAAATTTCTGTCAGCTGAGCCGTGAATAGGATTTGTCATGTAATAGCAATTTTATAATTTATGTCAGAAGAAAGAAGACTTAACTGCAATTTCTGCACCCACAAAGAGCGATAATCTCTTTGAAGTCTCCAAAATGAGTTTAACCTCAAAGACAAAAACATATAACAAGAAGACATTAACAATAAATTAATCATCTATGCAAAACCCCCATGTAAAAAGAGTGTAACCCCACAAAGTTCATTGAAAATTTGAACTACATCACCTCACACTAAATATTATAGAGAAATAGAGAAATTATAAAAGAGGTATTAGAATAACACTAATGTAGCTTGGATTCTCGATTAAGGCTATATATATATATATATATATATATATATATATATATATATATATGTATATATATATGTATGTATATATATATGTATGTATATATATATATATATATATATATATATATATATATATATATATATATATATATATATATATATATATATTGCAGTTAAATCTTCTTTGTTTCATCAAAAAATATGGCTAGGCTTTGTAGTTTTCTGGTTCCTGGTTTATTGTTTGTAGTTGTCTCTATGCAACTTTGGGCTTATACCCGTTCCCATAGGAGCAACTGTAGTTAAACCTTGTTTTGTTTGCCAAAAAATATGGTTAGGGTTAGTAATTTTCTTGCGCTCAGTTTACTGTTTTAGTTTCCTATGTGTATCTTTGTCGTTAAATGCATTAACATAGGAGAAATTGGAGATTAACATAGGAGTGATTGCATATATATAGATATGCAAAGTGTTTGTTATTTGTTTGAAGTTTCAGATAGGATTTCCATCAGTCGAGTTGTGAATAGGATTTGTCATGTAATAGCACTTTTATAATTTTTGCCAAAAGAAAGAAGATTTAACTGCAATTCCTACACCCGCAAAGAGCAATAATCTCTTTGAAGTCTCCAAAATGAGTTTAACCTCAAAGACAGAAACATATAATAAGAAGACATTAACAATAAATTAATCATCTATACAAAACACCCATGTAAAAAAGAGTGTAACCCCACAAACTTCATTGAAAATTTGAGCTACATCACCTCACACTAAATATTATAGAGAAATAGAGAAATTGTAAAAGAGGTATTAGAATAACACTAATGTAGCTTGGATTCTCGATTAAGCCTGTATATACGTGTGTGTGTGTGTGTGTGTATATGTGTATATATGTGTACACATGTATATATACATGTATGTATATATATACATGTGTGTAGATATGTATATATGCATAAATATATGTATGTATGTTTTACTAATAGCTCTATTACAATTTCCCCATTTTTGTATTATACTGAATGCTAGATAATGCAGCTCCTTTTATACAATTACTCTATTTTTTAGGAGCCTACAAAGATTGTGGGCACCAAAGTGAAATGAAAACCATGGCAGCTCAATCAATGTGCAAATGTATGTATGCAAACATAGGAATAAATTATGTGGCCACTCACAATCTATACCATCATCTTTGTAAGGATTTGAAGTTAGATCAATTAGAAAGATACCAAGGGTCTAATTGTATAAAATGTGTACAACAACAAAGATGCACAAAGTATCTATATATATATATACATATGTAGACAGATATATATTCTGGGTATATATAATACATATATGTACACATATATATACATATATACATGCATATATTGTAAATCAGAGCTGTATTATTTGGTATTAAATATTATAGACAAATAGACAAATTGTAAAAGAACTATAAGGAAACCACTAGAGAATGACGTACATCTGATTCTTAAGTACCAACCTACTAGCTCTTATAGTTGTTACATAGACTGTTTACCTTGCACCAATATGTTGCGTGATATTATTTTTCCCCTTGTCCACCTTTCACATAATGTGCATATTTTTGGACAGGCCCTTGCTGAGGATACAAGTGAGTTTATCTCTATTCATCTTTGGCCTTATACCCATTACCATAGGAGCAATTGTAGTTGAATGTTGTTTATTTGCTCAATAAATATGGTTAGTGTTAGTATTTTTATTGCTGCCCATTTATTGTTTTGGTTATCTGCTTGCATTTGTGCTATTGGATGCATTAACATAGGACCAATTGTAGATTATGAACATTAACAAATGTATCTAATTTTAAATTGATGTTACACCTTGTCTAGTTAGTGATAGAATTACACGTAGAGATGCCTATAGCTAATTTTCATGATAAGGTCTAATACCTTTTATACAATTCTCTATTTTTCTTCAATGTTTACCAACAAAGGATGTAGGTTGAATCTTGTATGAATATGTTTCATATTTTGTTATCTATCTATAAGTTTAAAGAAATGGGCAAGGTCTTTTTTACATTAAAAGATTTAGGATCACATCATATAATTATTGTCATAACCTAATAAATCACAGATGTTTGGAAACTGACACTAAACATATTCATACAAGACAAGGTTTACAGACAAGCCCTTTAATAACAACAAGAGGATCTGTTGTAGACTCATGACTGTCCTGCAACATGTACAGGGCTTTTTTTGTAATTTGCAGCAAACTAGTGACAACTTCACCAAAAGCAATACACCAAAGGCTGGATGGATGGTTACATATATACATACATATATTCTAAATTCGAGCTCCATTATTTGGAACTAAATATTATAGAGAAATAGGAAAATTGTAAAAGAACTACTAGGAAAACACTCAAGAACCACAAAAAATGAGATAATACCGAAACCCAACATTAAATACAGCTTTGAAATAGGAGGAAAGAATATCATAAAACATATTCACACAACACAAGCAATCTATGTAATAGTTTATGATAAAGGGTAAAACGGGTTTTATAGGGACCCGAAACCACAAAGATTACAACATAAAAGATAGGAAAGAAACGTCCAACAAAAACAACCAACTACACAAAAGGTAAAAACTAGAACAAGCAGCAGCCACCCGGTAATAGTTGGTTGAATGGTCTTGCAATTTTAACTGCAAAAGATAGTGATAGTTGCATTCTTCGATTTATATTTTGCAACAGCCACAAAACCAAACAGCACCATGAGGGCAACCTAAAGAAAATAAGTATCCTCATAAAGAGTTGGGCTTACATAATTGATTTGGCAAGTTGAAATATTTTTTGTATAGGCGTGGAGGGAAAAGTTGTTTGGCAGCTTTTAAGTGTTCTTGTAATAGTTCTTTTATCTATTCAACTTTATATCTTTAGTTGATTGGCTATTTGTTTGAAGTTTATATTTGTTGAGAAGGAAAAATTTAATCGTGCAGTATGTGTAACATATTCATAATGTCAGAATGGCTCTTTTGAGAATGCAACTAGATCAATATATTTTCTTGCATATTTAGTAGTATACTTTCCCCATTGCAACATTGAATATTGCATTTAGTTCCTATTGTGCCATTGCACTACAATTGGTGTATATATATATATATTGAATTTTATGTTCCGTATTTAGCAATATACATGTACATGGACATCTATATCCATATATACAAACCAGGACCACTGTGGCCCATTTGAAAATACAGGTAAGCATCCAGACTGGATTTTCCCTTAGTTGATTGGCTGAGAAGGCTTCAAATTCAACCCTTTAGTTTCCTTTACTAATTCCAAACTGTGGAGTAGATGATATACTATAAGTAACCAAAAAGGTTTGAATTTGTAGCCTTCCCAGCTGCTTAATTGAGACAAAAATCAATTTGGATGTTTCTTGCCTTCATAAATTTCAAGCGTAGGGGTTAGATAGTGACAAAAAATATGTTATACACATGTGTGTAGATATAGTAATGTGTATATAAATAGATATATAGATATGTACATATGGATAGATATATCTGCTTATATGTGTGAGTTTATAATGTGTTGAGAAAGGGGAAATTCAATACATATATGTACTTAATAATTTCTACATATATATACATGCATATATTCTACATTCAACCTCCATTATTTGGCATTGCATATTATAGACAAACAAGAAAATCGTAAAAGAACTATTAGGAAAACACTCAAGCACGACATATGCCTAATTCTTGAGTATCATCCTGATAGTTCTTACACAACTATTACACATATTGCTTATGGTGTATCAATATGTTGCATGATATTTTTCCCTCATCTATTTGAAGCTCCCTATAACAAATTCCTAATTGTTGTTTTTTTTTTTTAAGGAAAAAAAAATAATTGATTAAGTTGCATTGTCGAAAGAGTTGTTGCCGTGTTGCTTGCATATTACACTATTGTGAGAATCATCTCCCTTGGGTCTATTCTATAATAGAATTGAGATTTCCCAAACTATTGTGCTCTGGAATTTGTAAGTCGTTTTACATGGGTATTTTGCATAAATGTTTTTCCCATAATATTGAATACCAAGTAATGTAGGCCAAATTTCCAATTAATCTTGTGATGTTATACATTTTGGACAGATTATTGCACCATATCATTGTTTCCATTACATAAAAAAATAAAAAACTGCATAAATACACATATAGGGAAATAATAAAAGACTTCATGGATACACATATAAGCAGCCCCAAAGATAGAGAGATACATATATGGGTATATGCATTTGCATTTATCATTTTTATTCTTGTTGATGTATCCCCTGGTGTTTGCACAACATTAAAAGTGGATTTATATTCTTCTTGTTGTATATTGTGTTGCTTTGATAGTATTAAAAGTGGAATGGTTATAAATTGATATTTCTAAGTTGTCTACCAATTACCATTGGGATGTTGCAATACATTAATCTTTTTTTTTTATTGTGAAATAGAGCTATCAATTATTGAACTCAAATTGCAACATTTTGTCCCTGTAAATAAGTTCCCTAGAACTATGACTACAAAAATGAGCTTTGTGGATGGGTTTGCAGAGCCCCCAATATTGATTTGTTGGCAGCACCCATTAGTCCCACTGCAAAGTCCTACTTTGAGGGTGTGCTCCCCCAACCTTCAGATCCTAATTTTGTAAGTAGAATTTTCCTTTCTGTTACACCTGTTGCAAATTTGGCATTACTGTTTCCAATTTTCTTGGCTTTAAGGTGTATATATACATGGGTCATCTTGAAAATCATATAGATGTGGCAGTAGATATGCATTCCTATTTTCTAGCATATAAAGGGATCCCTTTCATGTATATGTACATATGTATGTATATGTATGTATATATATCATTTGTATATATATACATATGTATATGCATATGTGTATATCTATGCATATACAAAAAATGAATACTACAATATGATAGATCAGATATGAAGACAACATATTTTGTCCATTTGCTATCAAATCAATTGAACAATGACTCTTTTGACAATGCAACTTAATCAAAGTATAGTTTCTAACACTGCAACAATCAATATTGTATATGTATATGTATATGTATGTGTATATGTGTATGTAATGTATATGTATGTATATGTTTGTATATGTTTATGTATGCATGTATGCATATGTATATGTGTATGTGTATGTATATGCATGTGTATATGCATATGCATATGTATATGTATATGTAAAAAAAATAGTAGAATATGATAGATCAGATATGTAGACAAAAAAAATTTCCCATTTGCTATGAGATTAATGGCACAATGACTCTTCTGACAATGCAACTTAATGAAAGTATAGTTTCTCACATTGCAACATTCAGTATTGCATTTACTCTGTCTGCCCGCATTTACTTTGCTTGCTCCCATTGTGCAACAATGGAAAAATGAATTAAGCCTTACACAAACAAACACTTTCAATCCAACCCCCCTGTATCGAGGCTTCCAAGTCCTATATGTATCTGTATGTATATGTATGTATGTATGTATACATGTAACATGTTTATTATGTGTGTATATATGTATGTCATTTAATATATACATAATCCTATGTATATGTATACATGTATATGTTTATATGTATGCATGTATATATGTTTTCATGTATACATGTATATATATTTCCTATATGTTTATGTACCATATATACATGTTTTACATGTATTTGCATGATGATTAATTTATTGTTCATTTTGACTTTGGTCTTTTCTTGTTCCTTTCAATGTTGAGTTTGGATGGTTTAACTACTTTGTTGTGATTTTGCCAAATGTCTTGAGAAAATTATATTGCTTAAAATTTAGAATTTTGTAGAAAGAATACATTTTGAATGATAGAGATATTAGAAGAATGGGCTGCACCATAACCTTGTCAGCTATATAAACCGTTTTATATCCCATTATGTTCATAATCTACAATTGAATTCCCTATGTTAATCAGTCCAATGAAAAAGATGCATAAGGATAACTAAAACAATAAATGGAGGCCAATAAAAATACTAACCCTGAACATATTTTTTTGAGGAAAGGAACAAGATTCAACTACAATTTAATATATTCTAATGTTCAAACTATGTCATTCCTTTTCTGATCATTCACAGATATAGATTTATATACACATGGATACACATATATTTTGTTATATTTTATGTGTAATTGCTACTTTAAATATATCTATGGTTATACATGTATATTCATATATCCTAATGTGCTTGAGCTTGTATGTATACTCATAGGTTGTTCGGGCACATTCAAATTGCACAGTGCAATCAATTGTTGAATTTAAAAAGGGTAAAAAACAACAATGGAACTAATTGTACTATAAGCAACATAAAGAGGAAATATCTGTGAAGCGCCACAAAAAATACTTGTAGCAAAGGATAACTACAACAACCACACCTACACGTCAGACTACTAACTGTCCTCCTTTGCAGTAGCCAAATCCAATGGCAAATGCCACCCCTTATATACAATCTCAGAGCAACTCCCATGTTGCACCAACATAGGAACACCATCTCAAAGAAATATTCAATGAAAGAAACCTTGCTATGGTCAAGAGATTTCGACATCGTACGTATAGATGCACTTTCCAACCTTTCTATTTTCCAAATATGTAGGGAAAGCTACATAGGGATGCACATTCAAATGTCAGGGTCAAGAGCCACATGTGTAAGGTGTTATTCTAAAAAAGGTGTCCATCGTTTCAGCTCTACAAATGGCATGGACCTAGGCCCACAACCATTGTTACTCAAAAATTTAACACAGGTTGAAGAAATGCTTATTGCTAGGGTGGCTCCAATTCTACAGGCCTCCCATGCTAAAGGAGGCCAATTTAAATATAGTGGTCACACGATAAGCTTCCCTTAGGATATCTTGAGCATAGCAAAACTTTTATCGCGCCAACTGCAAGACCTTGAGGTCATGATCATTCACAAGACCACCATTGAAGGTGGTAATTATGATTGTTATGTTAATAAAAATGATGTCATGGATGTATTGAAATAAAAAATTCAATATGACAAATACTACAATTATGTTGAGATTGATGTTTAGACTCTTAATATGTTACCTTCAATGTTGTTGTTGATGTGTCCAATTTCTTGCATACAATAGACCAAGTTTCAGATGAAGAGCTAATACCATCAACGAGCTCAACAAATATTGGTCAAGAAGAAAATACCTCTTAAAACCTTTCATCATTTATTCCTTCCCTTCCAAATTCTAGGTGAGATCTGCAAGCAATAAAACATGTCTTACAAATTGGAAAAAAAGAGCAGAATATCTTATCTTGGTCTGAAATTAGCTCTTCTCATGTTAATGAATACAACACTGAAGGTTTATTTTCAATGGCCTTTCCAATATTGTTCCGCACTAGAGCAACACTTCCCCTTCAACCGAGAAATGTTAAAATTCACTTGCATGAATATGCCCACCACCTAATGAGATATTTTGACCACAGATTTGGCAAACATGTCAGGTTTAGATGTTTTCTCTATAACTTGATTATGAGACATCATAGCCAACAAACTATCTCTATTTTTTTTCCAGCAGATGTGGAGGAAAAAATCCCCAAGTCGTTGTTTGTCTTGTGAAAATAGCTCCAAGCTGCTCCCGACTGCCAAATAGCCAAGCAGTTGATGAATTTTGGCGCATCATTGTGTGAGACCCGCTCTTTTTGGAACTCTTGCCAGGCCCAACTAACCACCATGATAAAAAAAAATGGTATACCCACCCTTTTTTTCACTTTGAGCTGTGCATATACAAAAAATTTTCTCTTCTACAACTTGTTTAGCAATGGATCCTTCAACAAAATGCTAATAGATAGTGTTGTTCAAAATCCACATATAACATCTTTATATTTGCATCATAGATTCTCAATTTTCTGTGAGGAGGTCACTGAAAATCTTTTGCATACAAAATATTATTGGTATAGATATGAATGGAAACATCGTGGCTCTACACATGCGCATGGTTTTTTATGGCTTCTAGAAGCTCCTAACATGGACACTCTTGATTGGTCCAATGACCATGACATTACCATGGAAAGGGACTTTTTTGATAGGTACATTTCAGCTTGGAATCCACATTGCCTTGCACAAAGATTGCTTAGAATGTATCATTGTTTTGGACAAAAACCTGTGCTTGCTTACCATGAGCCAGATCCTTACCAATGATCCAATCATAGATTATGAAGAGTTTCTAAACACGGTTCAAAGGCACACAAAATGCTCTTAATACACTTGTTTAAGGAGAAAAGGAGACCAATTGCAATGTCGGTATAAAGCACCTTGGCAGCAACAACCATGCTTTCAATTTGGTGTGCCAATGTTGACTACTAGCTAGTTGTTTCTAGGAAAATTGTTTTGAATTATATTTCTAAATATGCAGCTAAATCTGAGAAAAAATTAGAAAATTATCTTGAT
>VDFB02258264.1:0-22669 GCA_007258455.2 Sequoia sempervirens | reverse complement strand
AATTGCCAAACTGAGACGCATCTGCCTGTCAAATTTTTTTAAACTGCACAGTCAAAACCAGAGACCCCCAAACTGTCAACCATCTGTCAAACTCTATCATTAGAAGGATTCTTCCAGCAACCCAATTTGAAATTGCTCAAAATTTTGTCCCTTAGCTTGCATTTGATCACCTTAGGTTTCATACCTCACCCCATTTAGTATCATACATTCAACATTACGTTGTTCCTAGGCTCATATCTTGCATACTTAGGAGTAGACAAATCTTAAGCACCCCTTGGCAAAATCATTGTTTTCGAAATTAGACTCTTTTAGACCAAGTTATCAAACATCCTTTTAGTCATTGTCCTCTTTTGTGAGATTTCTTCCAACTCAAAAGTCTAGTTAGGAAGACTCATTAGTCATCTTGTCAACTTGTCATTAACAACAAAGTCCTCTAGCAGTCCAAATCGAAAACAAAGTTCAAGCCTAGAAGTGCTTAGATAGCCTCATTTCACATTGCATCCACATTGCATACCTTATTCGCAAAAATCCAAAAACAGTGGTCATTTTAGTCGTCAGTTTGAACCTTAGATTTCACCTAGTGTCATACTTGCATTTAGTGGACATCCCCTTTGAGCAATCTCATTTATGGTCGAAACCAGACTTCAAAAGCACAAAAGACAAATGGAAAACTTTAGGCAAGATCCCAACAGTCCTCCACATGACTCAAACTAGACCGTGAATGATCCCTTTACCAATCTAGACAATCAACCTCCAGTGACAACACAATCCCTACCTAACAACTCATTCAAACGCTACATGCAAAGAGATGAAAACGGTCAACTCCTTCAAGAACACATAGAAGCATTGACACAAGACCCAGAGGTCTATCAGTTGGCTGAAACAATAGCGCGTCACGACAGGGACAGATTCGTAGCTATGCTCTTGAGTGAAGGAGCTAGGTTACCACCAGGATTTGACAGTAACTCGCTACATGATCCTAATGCCAACAATGTTCACAACACCTCGCACAGTGGTCAAATCCTAAATACTACAAGCAACATCCCTTTTGACACAACGACATTGCATACCACATCCAACATCCCAAACATCTCCAATACAATAAACACTACGTCTCTTGGGGGATCACAATCATCCACAACATCCACAACACTACCCCAATTAAACACAACCACTCTTGGTTCCTTGACATCATCGGCAAACTATTCCAACCCTCCTGTTATCACAATAGCAAATACCACGGGGGCATCATCAAGTCATCACAACTCCCCCTTGACAACTACATCTACTACCATGAACACAACTTCAACGAAAGCATTCAGTAATAGTTCACAACATCCTTTGGGAGGAGCCACAGGACGTATCTTTATACAAGGACAACAACAAAACGTGAACACGACAACACAGTCAAACGTCATTACCTCCCAAGGTACAAATACCAATGTTCCCCTTGTGCAAAATCAGCAATTCACACAAAAGGGCCAAATAACTCAACCCATGACATCGTTAATACATCATAACATTCATGGTCACAACATACCCCAAATAATGACACGCACAGCTGGGGGACACATTCCAACATACTCATCCACCGTTCACACTCATCAACATGCACCTAACCACAACTTCCAATACCAACAACACACATCATACGTACCACAACAACCCGTACCGCCACAATACACCTATACTCCCGCAGGAACACATGGTGTACCAGGCAATTCAACGTATGGAAATGTAAATGACCCCACCATAGATGAACTCAAAACAACAGTGCGGGATATGGCGAAGCAAATGCAAAACATGCTCATTACAGGCGGGAAATCCGAAATATCATATGACTTGGATGTGTACCCATTCGACACAAACTTACGTATGCCCGCATTTCCGCCAGGATATGTGACACCCAACTTCACTAAATACAAAGGCAAAACAAATCCCATTGAACATCTTCGCGAATTCGCAACTAACTGTATGGATATCGCCTACGAACCCACATACTTGATGAGACTTTTCTCCAAAAGTTTGGCAGGTCAAGCCCTTGAATGGTTTTCAATGCAAAAAGATATCCAAACATGGGATGAGCTCAAAAGAAGGTTCATAAAAAATTACGCATACAATATTGACATGGACACCTCTATCGCTAGTTTGTGCAATCTCACACAAGAAGAGTCGGGTGAGACATTTATCCCGTTCTTTCAAAAATGGAGAAGCCTCGCTAGTCGATGTCACATTGACATTCCTGAAAGAGAAAAGGTTGACATGTTTGTCCAAACACTTTTAGGGCCCCTCAAATTCGCATTGCAAATACATTGTTGCACAACCTTCACAAAATTAGTGGAAAAGGGGGTCCAAATTGAGAAAGCCCTTATCGCAAAGGGAGAACTGAGGTATGGTTCCAAAAACACAAACACCAACCCACCCACTGACAAAAACAAATATTGGGTCAAGAATAAACATGTCACAAACGATGGTG
This sequence comes from Sequoia sempervirens, assembly GCA_007258455.2. Classification (NCBI taxonomy): domain Eukaryota; kingdom Viridiplantae; phylum Streptophyta; class Pinopsida; order Cupressales; family Cupressaceae; genus Sequoia; species Sequoia sempervirens. The sequence continues at coordinate 20,193 of VDFB02258264.1, read as the reverse complement.
TCGTAGATGCCAAGACCGCAAGTCCCGTATTGGCTCTGAAAGGGGTACAACAACAAAATAGACCAACAACGACACTGACACCTTCCCCCAATACTCCTTCGAATAGTCAAAATGATCAAAACCGTCAAGGACAATATCGTCAACAAAGACAATTCCCTAGAGGTCGCACATACACCAATTTAGGTGAACCCATTGCAGACGTCCTCAAGAAATGTATCCAACATGGGGTCATCACACTTCCGGAAATAAAACCTTATGACCCAGGACAATTCAAACCAGCATGGTGGGATGACAACGCAATTTGCGAATACCATCGAGTCAAAGGGCATACAACCTCCAACTGTCGACAACTGAAAAACGTAATCCAAGACCTCATTGAAAATCGCACCATCGAAGTAGGTGGATCGCAATTCAATTCCAACTCAGATCATACTATCCACAAGAATCCACTACAGGATCATGGTCCCCATAATGCTTCCACTTCAGGTCCACAAAACCAAGCTAACTTCACCCGAGCCAAGTACGATTACTCTGGTGGACCAATAATCAATAATGTTAGAACGGACGAGGAATACATCAACACCATTACGATCAGGAGAGAACCACAGTGCAATGCTACTACACGAAGTGGTAAGGTCACTATAGATGGTCCACCTCCCCCTAGCCAAGCCAAGATCATTGTAGGAGGCCCATCTGCTAAGCAATCACAACCAGCTTCATCTGCTAAACAACCAAAACCTGTCTCAACCCCACAATAGTGGAAACCCAAAAGTCAGTTCAATCTCATTGACCAACTAGGCAAGACTCCTGCGCAAATATCTATCCTTGAGCTGCTTCGTATTTCTCCCGCACACAAAGAAATCCTGGATAAAACTCTCTTAGAGTCGTCGGTCCCGAAGGACATTGATGTCAATCAGTTTGAAACTATGGTGGGATATCTCACCACACCGCACCATGTCACCTTCTCAGATCAGGATTACTCATCATCAAAAACCAACCACAATGATGCGTTACACATAGAAGTTTTTGTCCACAAGCACAAGGTTAGACGGGTTTTAATAGATGGCGGAGCAGGGTTGAATATATGCTCCCTTAAACTGGTTAAGGCTCTTGGATTCTCTGATGCATGCGTAAACCCAACAAAAAGCATAGTGATCAAAGCATATGATGACGAGGAACGCTCTTCGCGAGGTGTTATCTCTCTCCCTATCCGAGTGGGACCACTCATTGTCGACACAACTTGCCAGGTCCTGGATTTGGAACTACCATATAACATTTTACTTGGCCGTCCATGGATCCACGCTTTGAAAGCTGTTCCGTCAACATACCACCAATGCCTCAAGTTCCCTTTTGACGGTACAGAAGTCACCATATATGGAGACCCCGACCCTTTCCAATATTGTACCAATTTAAGGGGTATCTCCGAACACCAAGTACCTATTAACCGAGAAGCATCTGGCTCCTCGTCCAAATACATCGACCCTTGCATGCTCGGGTCATCTTCCACATCCACTCCATCCACGTCTTCTGACATATCACAACCCTCCACCAACCCTAAGACCGAATCAACCGATAAAATCCAGGACCTCGGCTGCGGAGAGTTCAAACTAAATACAGCATACAGCATAACTACAATACCCACTCCTCCAAAGATATATGGTCGACCATGTTTCAGAATGGAACCGCAAGAAACATTCAAAGTTCCACCGAATACAGTTTTCATCAAGTGGGGAGACATGAGTGATGAAGACCTTGCCGATATCACAGGATGGATCTACAAGGACACAGTCTCATTACCTCCACTACCAGTCCAGAGATATGGCAAGGGTTACCATATCATGAAGGCTAAAGGCGACGATGGTACTAGTGGCCTTGGAAAAAATAAAACTGGTTGAAGAGAACCCATAGAAACTTTCCAAACTCTGAAGTATCTTGGATTAGGGTTTGGATCACTCGACAATGGCGATCGACGTACCCATGAACTTTCCAGTGAGCGAGTACATGCTTCTGAAAGTGTTGAGACTACTAGGGAATACCTAACTGAAACAGACTCCCACGAGTGGGAATTTGGCTCCGAACGATCCCTAAGTGACTATTGTCTTGATGATTTGTTTGTCCAACCAGGGGAATTGACATCTAAACAACAATTTTGGCAAACATTCAAAATTGAGCGGGCACCAAACAGTCAAAATCCCACTACCACTTCTCATGACACGCAACAGCCACCATCTGAACCCCCTCAGTCTAATCTATCCGATGTATCAGATGACATTGATAACCAGGGCTCTCAAACCTTCACACCTTATTATGACAACGAATATGACACTAGTGAAGGAGAATACTAGATAGAGTCCGATGTCGAGTTGGACGATGATAACCTCATCTACAACATCAACACATCCATCTGTATGCTATCGGCATCCTCACCCGAATTCACTAGCTTTGACGACGGCATTTCCTTAGTCTACCCTGAACTAGTCGATTGGGACCAACAAGGACCGCCAGTTCTAGACACATTCCAAAATGATGAAGCCATTGCTGAATTCATGGGATTACGCGAGGGCATACCCAGTGGGGACCACAGATCAGGATTTACTATTGATTTGGATTGCGCGGCATACTTTGGTGAGACGGTTCAGTCCTCTAGTCGCAAAAATAAAAATAAAGTAAAAAATGAAACGTCTCTAGGTGAAAACCGAAAGGAACCTCTTGACGGTAAAATAGTAAAAACAAAGGACGTATCTGCGGGTGAAAACCTCTCGGAGGCGCCCAAAGATGGAGGACTGGACTTTCTCCCCGTGCAACAGGAGAGATCAGCCATGCTTGTTGAGGACACCATAGAGGATAACATTTCGACTCCAGAAGACCCCAAGATGGTATTATTTGCGGCATCATTGACAGATGAAGAGAAACTGGAATTTCATAAATTCTTTGCAGAACGGAAAATAAACTTTGCATGGTCCTACGCTGACATGCTAGGATTGGACCCCAAACTGGTTCTACATCATCTGCCACTAGTACCCAATGCTAAACCAGTCAAGCAGAAGTTGCGCAAGATGCACCCTCAAGTTGCTCTATTGGTTAAGGCCGAGTTAAAGAAATTACTGGATGCCGGATTCATAAGGTCTATAGATTATGCTGAATGGATTTCCAACCTAGTGTCGGTGACAAAGCCAAATGGACTAATTCGGGTATGTACAGATTTCTGAGACTTAAACAAAGCATGTCCAAAGGATGACTTTCCTTTGCCCAACATTGACATCATAGTCGATCTAACTGCAGGACATGAGATGCTATCCCTCATGGATGGTTTCTCGGGTTATAATCAAATCCGCATTGCTCCTGAGGACCAACACAAAACAACATTTACTTGCCCATGGGGTACATACTGTTGGAACGTCATGCCCTTCGGCCTCAAAAATGCAGGTGCCACATACCAAAGGGCTATGACCACGATCTTCCATGACATGATGCACAATATAATGGAAGACTATGTAGACGACTTATTGGCCAAATCAGCAACAAGGAAAGATCATTTGAAGGTACTTGACAAAATCTTCAAGAGACTAGAAGAGTACAAGGTGCGGTTAAACCCTAAGAAATGTGTTTTTGGCGTCACGTCAGGTAAGCTATTGGGATACATAGTTTCCCGAAGAGGCATAGAGGTCGATCCGGAAAAGGTTAAAGCAATCATAGACATGCCTCCACCTAGAGGGATCAGTGAACTCAGAACCCTGCAAGGCAGAGTACAATCTATTCGCCGCTTCATAGCACAGTTGGCAGATAAGTGCCACCCATTCCAGTATCTGTTACGCAAAGGTGTCCCCTTCGTATGGACAGATAAATGTCAACAGGCCTTCCAACAAATCAAAGATTACCTGCTATCAACACCAGTTCTCATGTCGCCTATTCATGGAAAGCCATTAATTCTATACATCTCGACCACTAATTCAGCACTGGGGGCATTACTGGCTCAAAATGATCATGAAGGGAAAGAAAGAGCAATCTACTACATCAGCCGCACACTAATAGGTTATGAGTTGAATTATACATACATTGAACGTGCATGTCTCGCAGTTGTCTTTGCAGCCCAAAAACTAAGGCATTATATGCTTAATCATCAGATGCAATTGGTTGCCAAGATTGACCCATTAAAATACCTATTAAGTCGAGCAGCGTTAACAGGCTGATTGGCAAAATGGGTCATGATCCTAAGTGAATACGACATACAGTATGTTGAACGCAAGGCAATAAAAGGGCAAGTAATAGCAGATCAACTGGAAGATGCACCAATGCAAGCCTCTCATCCGTTGGTAACTGATTTTCCCGACGAGTCCATCTTTCATACGGAACCAGCAACACCATGGAAGCTGTATTTTGATGGGTCTCACACTGGTCATGGCTCAGGGGCTGGAATCTTGTTCATCACACCACAAGGGGATTCAATTCCTAAGTCATTTCGAATTGCTTTCCCTTGCACAAACAACATCGCCGAATACGAAGCACTAGTTACAGGTCTCAAGTTGGCAATCAAATGGAAAATTCAGACATTGCTTGTATTCGGGGCTTCCTAGCTAGTAATCAAACAAGTGAATGGTGACTATGAAACAAAGGATGAGAAGTTGCTTCCTTACAAGAGGATGGTGGATAGCTTCCTAACATACTTCCAATCAGTGTCTTTTGAACAAATCCCCAGGGTACAGAATAAGGCAACAGACGCAATGGCTACTATTAGTTCTCTCTTGGACATCCCTAAAAATGTGTCGCAATTTGAGTTCCTAGTAGAACAGCTGTTGATACCGGCATATGATATCCCAGAGTCGGAAATGGTTTGTGAACTTGTTGGTCCCAACTCTCCTTGGTATCAGGACATTTATGACTATCTAAAGACTCACACCCTTCCATCGAACCTATCCAATAACCAAAGGAAGTCCTTCATTAGAAAATCCGCAAGGTATGCCATTATCAGTGACACCCTATACCGCCGTAGTTTCGATAGTACCCTCCTTAGATGTCTTGACACCGATGAAGCATGTACGACCTTACGAGAAGTACACGACGGTATATGCGGATCTCATTCGAGTGGTCCTACTCTGGCTAAGAAACTAACGAGACTTGGATATTATTGGCCGACAATGGAAATAGATGCAATAGAATATGTCAGAACCTGTCGCAAGTGTCAGATCCATAGTGATTTGATCCATGCTCCAGCACAGGAACTTCGGCCAATCACTTCTCCGTGGCCCTTCGCTCAATGGGGACTCGACCTCGTGGGTAAGATCCATCCAACCTCCTCCAACGGCCATAAATTCATTATCACCGCCACTGAGTATTTCACAAAGTGGGAAGCCATTCCATTGACATACATTACAGGCAAACAAATATCAAAGTTTATCCTCAATTACATCATTTGCCGGTATGGCCTCCCACAGTCCATCATCACTGACAACGGACGTCCATTCAAAAACCAAGACGTACGTGAGTTATGTGAGCGATTCCATATCCAACACCACTTTTCATCCCCATACTACCCCCAAGGAAACGGCCAAGCTGAGGCGTCGAATAAAACCATTATCAAGATCCTTAAAAAGACTATCAATGACGCTGGTCGCGATTGGCACATACAACTTAACCCTGCCCTGTGGGCTTACCGAACTAGCATTCGTACGCCCACAAGAGCTACCCCATTCGCCCTGGTTTTTGGCGCGGAAGCCATCTTACCCATTGAGGTCGAAATTCCTTCGCTACGGGTCTCTTTGAAGGGTCTAACTAATGAAGAGGAATACCGACAATCACGCTTGCACGAGCTGGAAATGCTGGACGAAAGAAGACAAAACTCATTGAATCACCTCCAGGCATATCAAAATCGCCTTTGTCGCAGCTACAATAAAAAGGTCATGGTCAGAAGGTTTGACATTGGCGACCTGGTTCTCATGCAGAACCCTAAGAATCAAGCAGACAGAGAAAAGCCAGGAAAGTTTGAACCAAACTGGTTGGGTCCATATATCATCATCTATTCTTTTGGTTCTGGAGCATATCAACTAGCGACTCCAGATGGGGAACAATTGACTGAACCCATCAACAGTTTACACCTCCGAAAGTTCTACGCATAGCATCAGAGGACAAAACTGGAGGACCCTAAAATACAAAAAAATTGAAAAATGGAAAAAAATCGTCACCTTGATGAAAACCTGGCAAACAGGCGTCTTGGTGACACCAAAAAAATCAAAAAATCACAAAAATAGTAAAAAGAAAAATAATTCGTCCAATAGTGAAAACCTGGCAAACAGGCGCTTTGGACAAGTACCATGGTGAAAACTTGGCAAACAGGCGCCATGCGTAATCAATCATTGCTCTGCCATCTATTGTCACTTGGTCTAAACTTGGCTTAGGATGAAGGTTGTCTTCGCCATTATTCTGCAAGTCACCATCACGTCCTGCTCTACCTGTCCTAGTGGACGAACGATCGACATCAAGTCCTGACGACTGTGTGTCCAGCAAGTCAACATCATCCTATTTGTATCCCTTGCAAATGGCTAAGTCTTAAACCTGACTGGGGGCATAATGTTTATCATGCGACTGCAGTGGATGACACGTGAGATCAAAAACATCATAAAATGTCCTGAAAAAAGACAAAAACATCATAAAATGTCCTGAAAAAGCCAAAACATCATAAAATGTCCAAAGCTTAAAAACATCAGAAAGTCCCTCAAAAAGCCAAAAACATCATAAAAGTCCTAAAAATCCAAAACATCGTAAAAAGTCCTAAAAAAAAGACAAAAACATCATAAAAAGGTCCTAAACAAAGACCAAAAACATGGAAAAATGTCCTGAAAAAAGACAAAAAAAACCATAAAACGTCCTGAAGAAAACCAAACAAAACATTCGACCGCGCAAGACACACAAGTGCACTGTCATCTCCGGTATAAGTCAATCAAGTCACTAAGTCCATGTCATTGTCCGAACTACGTTGTCTCTGCGCATTTGCTACGTAGGCAAGACTCATACTTGAGTCCCCGAGACATTAGGTCAGTCCTATTAGGTTTGTCAAAATAAATCATGGCGCAATCTTCGTTCATCAAGACAAGGTCATTGGTCGTGTCGAACTACGAGGTCTCTGAGTGTATGACGTAGGCAAGGCCATCTATCGATGAGTCCCCGAGGCCGCACTAGGGCAGTCCATTAGGGTTCGTGGCAAAACGTTGGCACACACGTCAAAAGTCTTCACTTATTTTCTGTACGAGGAAAGCTCCTGAAACAAAGTAAAGCAATCTTTTACTCAACATGACAATCTCATTAAGGCAACATTGGCATATAATCAAACACAAGTCAACCTCGGTCACAACAAGTCAACCTTAGTCAAACACAAGTCAAAACAAGTCAAAACATTATAACTGCTCAAACTGTCAAATTTTGGTTAGTCTTCAGATGCGTCCTTCTTAAAGATAACCTCTGTCATTTACGCCTTAGGATATGTCCTTCCTAGGCGTCGTCATCGTCATTCGGCCTTTCGAGCGATCCTCTTGACATCTAAGGATCCCTCTTCCTGACATTAGCGTTCTTCAAATGAGTCCTTCTGAAGAACCAACTCTGTCATTTATGCTTTAGGATGTGTCCTTCCTAGGCATCGTCATTATTTTGAGGTACCCCTTACGACCATTAGGGATCAAATCCTCCTGACATTCGGCATCATTCAGGATGTGTCCTTCCTGAATTCACCAAGTCTCGACATTTTCAAGGTCATCGAAACTTTAAACACTCAGACATCTTGACATCGTCAAACATGACATCTTGGCATCAGAACAATGGCTATCCAGATGCACTTGACAAACACTTGGCAACTGTCTTTTCATCTCTTATCATGTTATTAGTTTTTCAGCGAGATCCCACTAAGCAGGATTTAGAGAAGCAGCGATGTAGCATGACAATCGACACGCATGACTACTAGCTTCTCAGTGAGATCCTGATCTTGGGATTTAGAAAAGCAACGACATATCATGATAGAGACTTTATTTTTGTAATTTGGCAATCATGTCACTAGTTTCTCAAGGATGTCCCGGCAACAGGATTTAGAGAAGCAACGACGTTTCATGATCTGTCCTTGTCTTTTTTTGCCTGTGGTTGATTATGATGACAAGACCGGGGCAAGCACGCTCCTAGTATGAGTCATAACCATCCTTGTCTGTGACTGTTCTGTCTTGGGTAATGGTACGACCTTGCACACCTGGATCTACGTCATATCTTGGTGTTTGTTGACCATTACAACAGTTTGCCCAATGATGATTAAAGAGCAACGAATATTAAAAGTCTTATAGTAAGGTTTTGAAGGATTTGCATCTTCTCATGGGTCTTCTCCTCTTTGGTCTAGTCATCTTCTCTCATCGGTCCTGTCGTCTTCTCTTGTCCATCCTGCGATGATATCCTGTGTCATTCAAAAACATAAGTGCATACATGCTATATCCACTGCATTAGGTCCATACATACATCATCCATGGCATTAAATAACATCATACATGGCATTCCATCATATACATAATCATAAACATTGCATTAACATAATCATCATCATTGCATATTTTACATAAATGCATCATGCACATCATTAACATAAGCATACGAATATTGCATCATCATGGCATCAAAAATCACAACATAGACATCATAATACACAAATGGCATCATAAAATAAGCATCATACATCATACACACATAATGCATAGAACATCACATAACACATATAGGCCGCATCAAAACTGCATCATCATATAAATATCATCTCAAAAATATGCAATGTCACAGGATAAAGTCAATGGATATCCCAAAAATGGAGCTCGCAGGCTCAACAATAAACATAGTGTGTCCAAATACAAATATGCCCCTAGGGTAGGCTCTCATCATCCCCTCGGGGCGAAGAATGTGGTGGTGGTCGAGTCCTCGCTTCACCGATTCGAAGTAATGGACGGGTCTCCATAATGCCTCGCGGGTCGGAGGATGAGGAACTATGAATGAAGGCATCATCATCTCACCGGGGAACACCGCGGACGCCACCGCCGCCGACTCGGGTGCCGGTAGATCTGCCACCGGGTGGTCGACTGCATCACCTCGAAGCTGAACCAATGGAACCCCGACTATGCCCAATGATGACTCTCGTGAAAGTATGCTTCGCGCCGGAGCGATGCGATCCGCGTCTAATGCGTCCCTGCGGGAAGTTTAATTCTCCTCGGACATCGCCAGGTTTCCTCAGGCCTTTACTTCGCCATGGCCTCGCATTTCAGGTTTCATCGCTTCTCGCTCTTCGTTTCAGGATTTGCATGTAGGATTCGCCAGTTTCCGTGGTACCGCTCGCCATGGTGTTCCCGACGCTTTCAGTTTCGCGAGCCACTCGCCAATCTCTCGAAGCATGTCCTCTCGCGGGTTCTTGCATATAGCTTTAACTTCAGATACTATCGTTGAATTTCGCTGTAGATTACCGCTTTGATTCCCGCTCTTACCGGCTACTTCTCTGTTTGCCGGATTGCAGATTCACTCAGTACGGTATTTTAGTTTCGCTGAGATTTGCTACTTCGCTGATTTGCCGTAGACTGTGGGTAACTTAAAGATGGTATTTCCCTTACTTTCACTCATTTACTATCTTCGAGTTTTCCACTTTACTTATAGGTTTCCTTTATTCCTTCAGACATTATCGTTCTTCTACTACCGCTTATTCTTCATTGTTTTCCTTCGCTTTTCCTTAAGAAATTTTGATTGATTTGATTAATGATTCTGATTGATTGTCGATCCTTGAGATTTCGCCGATTTGCCGATTCTTTATCGATTTATCGATCTCTTTGTTTTGATCATTGATTGATCTGAGGATTGGGTCGGCGCGTCGCCACCAGAGCTCATAGGCTGGCGTGGTACCTCGATCTGCCGCTCCACCTCTCCAACCCCAAGCCTGGGCTACTAGCCCGTCAATCTGCTGCGTCGCGAAGGCCACTGGGATGGCCGGCCCCCATGCATGCTCTCTCGACGATCAGGCATACTCTGCTGTCCCCATCGGTACATCCTGCTGCTCCCCGAACTGTCTCAGTACACGCTGTGGCAGATACATCTCAATAATCAGCGATGTCTGTACTGTCCGGCCAATGAGGTATCGATACTACCTGCAAAAACTGAGATGATCATCCTCATCATCCCATGCCTCACAATCCCTGTAGGGTCTCCAGATGAAAGTCACCATGGTGTCAATCCGATGTCGCCACCACCCTGTCTCACCTATATGAGTCTGCTGTAATGCGTCGGCATAGTAGTACAAATAAGGCATCCCCTCGGCCAGCTGTGGTCTGTCGATAGGAGGGCGGAATATGGCAATATGCTCCCATGCCCAGATCATCATCAATGTGGTCCCACAGGAGATACTCTCTCCTCTCCTATACACAACGTCATGCAGCTGATGATACAGCGTCCCCAGCAAACAGGGACCCCATGCGTAAACTGTCCTGTCTCGCCGCATGTCGACCATGACATCCCCCCAACCAATCGGAAATCCGTGTCCTCGTCGGTCAGGTACCAAAATCCCACCAATCAGAGTCGCTAGAAATGCATCAAAGCGACTGTAATGCTCCGCCAGGAAATCCCAATGGATCTCGTAACCCTCAATGCCGAGTCCGGCACCCTGATCCTGGTAGTACGCCCGGAAGGTCTGCTCACCATGGCGGGGATCGTAAACGATCCGCTCCCCTCGAATCAGAATCCGGAGAATGCGGTAGATGTCCTCCAAAGTGATCGTAGCCTCACCTGTCGGCAGGTGAAAGGAACAGGTCTCCGAATGCCATCTCTCGCATAGCGCCGTCAGCAAACCCCTGTTCGCCCGAATGGCGGGCATGAATGCAGCATGGAATAAGCCAAGTCTCATCAGTCATCGCCGCTCTCGCGGGCCTAGCTGATCGCCAAACCGAAAGGTCCTCGGTCTGCTCTCCCTCATGTAAATAGGGGCAAGCTGCCTCTGCAAAAAGACGAACACTGCATTAGCACCTTTTTGAACAACTGTGACCGTCATGGAAAATAACTTAGGGCATGAAAACATCAAAACAAGTTAAAGTCAAAAAAAAAGAAAGAAGGCAAATGCGTCGCAAAACTGCAATTGCGTCTCAAAAACACAACTGCGTCGTTCGAAAAATCAAATGCGTTGTACCGAGTCAATTGCGTTCTGGATTACACTTGCATCGCGAATTTAGGCGTTTGCGTCGCCACATTGCGAATGCGGCGTGTCATTTCATTTGCGTCATTCAAACAGTCAGTTGCGTCTCGACATTGCGATTGCGGCATTTGAGATGTCAAATGCGATTCGATTAAGCACTTGCGTCGCACCAAATATCGAATGCGGCGCAAAGTTTGTTTGTTCGGTGCAGTTGCGTCGCGACGCATCAAATGCGGCGAACGCGAAGTCAGTTGCGGCTTACGCGAACGCATATGCGTCGCGGCGCATTCGTTCACTACCCTAGAAAGCATAAAAAAACACGTAAATCGAGAAAATGACAAAGCAAGTTTAGGGTACATACCGCTGGTCCTGAGCCCTCTGGCCGTCTGAAGGTCCTCACGATCTCTCCGCGGTGCTCTGTCACTGGAATAACCATCGTAGCTGCTGCGTCTTTCGCTCTGAGCTCTCAGGATTTACAAGGTGAATAGTAAAAGTGAATTGACTTTTACCCCTTTGACCACCTATTTATAGGGTGAAAATGACATTTTTTTTAACCACAGTAAGTACTGGAGGCTCATTTCCGCATCTTTGACCTCCCGGTTGCTTTAAACCTCGCCGACCAAACCGACCGGCTACGTTGTTTTTCTAGCCATCAGTTCGATTTATCGACCTTTGCAAATTTTTCTCAGCCACCCACAATTTGAAAATTTCCTCGGTGGGGGGCGTGGAAGTTCCTCACCTTCTCATTGGGCATATTCTTGATTTATTTTCTTTGTCAGCTAATACCTATTGCAGCCACATTATGGACAAAGAGGGGCAAATTGTAGACACTCAAAATGACCCAGGTTCTGCAAGCTTCATTTTTGCACCTTCAGCCCTAGCATAATTAAGTTATTCACTATGTTCCTTGGTCCACATTCGACTCTCATTGATTTCAACAATCTCATACTATTTAATTAATTCATACACATCTCCTCCTGATTACAACAACAAATATTACTTATTTTATTCAATACTACACTATCTGTCTTCGATTAAATAAATTTCATAATTTATTTAATTTCCCTTGTCATCTATGTCTTAATTAACAAATTCCCATAATTTTATTTAATTTCCCTTGTCATTTTATGTCTTCTTGATTAATTAACAATTCATTATTTAATTACGCCTAAGCAAAGTCCTCTTTTAAAAATTAAATAGAGATTCTAATTTATTTGATTTTGTCCATTTACTTATACTAAATACTATTTTAATTATTAATTATTCATTAACCTCTTCTCTCATTAAATTAAATAAAGTTAATTTATTTAATTTGGTCCACTCTCTTGAATTTTGAATTAAATCATTATTTAAATTCGAAATGATTCCTTTTGTCACATTATTCTATAATTTAATAATATCTTTATTATTTAATTATTTACTGGTCAGCTAGAGTAAATAAATTTTATTATTTAACTTCTCCAGCAACCTCTTTGTCCGTGCCAGCCTTATCTTCCAATTTAATTCTTGACTTTTGACTTCTCATTTAATTTCAACCCTTGATTGAATTATCTTATAATTCAATCTTGGCCCTTCATCCTTATCATTTGCCCTAATTTTGACCTAACCCTAATGCACCCAGCAACATTCAATCTTAAGCATTGATCTTAGGGTTCTTGTCATCTTTTCATCCTGGCCACACATTCAAAATTGCAGTTTTTATAAAAGGGCAATTTTGTTCTCATTTGGCTCTCTCTTGGTCTCTTTCATGTTCAGGTCTTAACTTAGGCTATTATTTGTTACAGTCATAGTCACTTACAGTCATTGTCATCTTAGTCAATTGTAGGGTCATTTTATTTTCTGCAAATCCTTCAACACTTGCATAGGGCTTAGTCTTTAGTCATACTTGCTCACATAAATCTGAGGGAATTTTTATTTATCTGCAAGCTAGGAGGTGTAACAAAGGTTAATCATGGAAGGTGGAGACTTAGGGTAACTTCATCCCTTTTGTCTTCATATTACTTCCTTTGTACTTTGTTACTTCATAGGAATTTTATTGTTATTGTGCTAACCCACTTAATAATAATTTTAGGATTTTCCCTTGATTACAGTTAGATTGTGCGCTTCAGTGGAATTGAATCCAAGCATTTGTAGATGCTATATTCTCAATTTAAATTTTGGCATAATCTCTATTATAATTGTATGGAAGTGAGCCTCTTTCTTGAGCAATGAGCTCTAGGAAATGCACCTGAATGCAAGTGCATTCCCCTCTTTTATTTTATTTTAACAGAGTAAACTTTGTGGATTAATCTCCACTGTGATTTTTCCCCTAATAGGGTTTCCACACAAAAATATCTGGTGTTATGGTGTCTTATTAATGTGACTGCATCTATTATGTGCTGCTAATGTTGGGTATGTGTAGGATCATGATGGGCCAAAAAGTGGCAATATGATGGATATGTGGCTGACAATTTTTTTTACCCAAAATTGATGAAACAAAAAGGATTTTTAAAGGAGATTCTCAGCTTTCCACCAATATAAATTATGCTTTACTTTGAATTTAATAATTAATTATTATTCATTTTCTATTCAAATTACGACTAAAGTCCTAATTGATAGACTATTTGAAAAACATCTATAGCTTTCAAACAATATCACATTTTTTGAATCCAAAACATGCTTCACATACTATAGGATTAAAATACTAAAAATTGAATTTCACGAAGTTTTGACCAAGTTAAGGTGGTCAAACATACAAGTTTTTTATATTTTTTAAAAGTTGAAATTAAAAAATCATAATTAATTAATTACTTGGAAAAAAATTACAAAAAAATATGCATCACATCGAGATATGAGTCCTCTAATTATATTTAAAATCTTATAAAAAAATATTATCATTTTATTGTGGTTAGGGTGGTCAGACAAACATCTACTTCTTATTTTTCCCCTAAAATTTAAGTACTACTACATTGAAATTTCAAATAATAGATTTTTTTTTTTAAACAAACATAGTAGTTTAGAAACTACATTCAATTTTCTATAAATTCTATTCTTACATATTTTTTAAATAATATAGATAACTTATTCAATTTTTTATGTCAAGTTGCCTAACTCTGATTTTTCTATTTTTTTTCCACTTAAGGGCTTGCTTTTTCCATGATGATCCTGCACATACTCTATTATATAAAGTTAAATTATTGCTATTGATGGTTTTTAGATCTATTTTGTAAATCAAAATTATTGAACATTGATTCCCCCCCCTCTCAATGTTCCTTGCATCCAACAAGCAATTGAGGAAAGGGTATTAAACTCTGTAAAAGAGTATTCAAGGAAAGTCATGTGGAAATAGTCTAAAATGTTTAAAAGATTCATCAAAGGATAGTATACAAATAATGGTCACATATTAGTAAGATAAAATACTCGACTCTATCTATGAAACTTCAAGAGACCTAAAGAAACAATGATAGACATGTATTATCATCAAAGGGTTCTTGCATAATCATCACTTCAAAAAGAGTATTCATCATTAATAAATAGGTCAAATCTAGTCTATTATCCATGGTGATAACCCTAGAATAGTCCAAGATTAAGTGACTATGATAGTCAAAGGAAGACTTCCTGTGAATTTTATGAGAATCAAACCTCATATTAGGTGATAGTAAAGGCTAATGACAAACCCATGCATGATATTGATGAGATCTCAATCAAGCCAAAGTTAATGGTAGATAGATAATTTTCAAAGGATTTCAAGTAAAATCATATCCTTATAGGAGTGTAATATAGAGATAATGAGATAGATAAAGGTATATAAGGTAGAAGGACAAGAAAAGAGAGAGCTTTCCAACATTATGATATTTTGGTTTCAATAGACGTAAATTAGATGCCAATTTTGTAGATGAGAATATAGTGAAAGGATGAAGATAAGAAGCTCCTAAAGGTAATGACAAGTGTCATATCCTATCCTAGAAGCTCTTCCATAGCGTAAGAAGACCCAAAATTTTCAATGCACTTCTCACATACTATATAAGAATGTTTGAGGAAGTTTCAGTAGTTAAGGAGAAATAATGAGAAGTGACGAATAGTTCGAGAATATCTAGGATAGTTTGATGACCTAAGCAATATATTGAGCATATCTAGGAGATAGTTTGACCCATTTGATGGAAGTTGAGATAATTTAGGAGTATTCTAATAGGATCATTAAAGAAAGAGGTAAAATTAGGTAAATATTCTTCAATTAACTAGTAGCATGGAGCACTTTAAGGAGCTAAAAAATAGGGATATTTCAAATGCATCATTTAAGTAAAGAATCTTGGAGGGATTTTTCAAATGCATATTATAATTATATCCAACCTCTAATATTTCCACATGGCCAATCAAAAGAATAAAGTTATTAGGAAGAGAGATCTAGCTAATATCATGAAACATTCAACTAGTAGGGACAAACATGCCTTATCATCATTACTAAAAGAAAGAAAAGACATCCTACAATATGGAGAAACCAAGGACTAGGAATTGTAGACATGTAAAATATACCAATTGACATTGTGCATCTGATCCTGACCTACTAACATCGTTTCATCCTGAATCATCCCTCGGTCTAACCATTTAATCAAATCCCCTTATCTGATTAAATTCATCAATTTCCTTCCCTTAATTAAATAAATCATTTTATTTAATTAAGCCTCCTTGTTGTTAATTAAATCAATCAATCCGAGGTGGGGGCCCTAGCTCAGTTGGCTAAGTAATTCCGTTGCGGCTCTGCTGGTCACGAGTTCTAGTCTCCCCCCGTCCCGTGGTACCGGAGGGCGTGTCGCGCCAGTGCCGCTGGTCACGTTAAAAAGTTTACCAGGCGCACTGCAGTTTATAGGGGGCGTGCTACCCGATTCCTGCAGTCTAAAAAATAAATAAATAAATAAATTAAAAAATCAATCAATCCGATCTAATTATCCCTATTTAATTAAATAATTAATTTTATTTGATTAAATCTCTAAAGTCTATCTATTAAATTAAATAAATAAAACCTTATTTGGTTTAATCTAACACCATATCTTTTAATTAAATAAATCAAAATCCTTATTTAATTAGTCTCTTATCATATTCCTCTCTTATTTGATTTAAATAAATCCATAAATTTGAGTCAAATAGGTCACATCATCTAATCTCTCATTAAATTAATTAACCCTTGATTAATTTAATCTCTCATTATGTCCCATCCTCTAGATTTTTTAAGTTGCACATGAAAATATATTTAATTCATTTATTAAATATCTACTTTCCTCACAAGGCATCTTTTGGAATATCCTACAAGTTTGAATTCAAAAAATCCAAGTGGACATGTACATCCAAGAAGGCAACAACTCCATCTTATATGTCCTTTGCCTTGAGCCAAGTGGCATTTATTGCATTTTCCCTTCCCTCTTGCAAGTCATTTCAACAAAATTCAAATTCAAAATATGTATTTATTGGCACAATCCCCAAATCTTGTACATCCTCCATCCACTCATAGATTGACAAGTGGCATCTTTCCATTGGATGAATGTTAGTCCCACATTGCTCAAATTTGGACATTCATCCATCTTGGAATTCTATAAATAAAGAGCTCATATCCTCATTTGATCATCCACAAATTATGCAAAGTTACCATGATCAAATATTTATCAAATTTCATCCATCAATCTTGAATCTTAGCTAGGTTATGCAGGTTTCTGGTTTGGAGCACTCAATCTTCATCAACAAAGTGGATCATTCATCAATCATCATCATCACATATCAATCTTGCATCATGGGAATTGGGAAAGGGCCAATTTTCACATCAAATTGGCACCAATTCCCCCATGGGATCATGAGTTTACAAATTTAAATTAGGATTCAATCTATTTTGTTGTTTTCATTGTGTTCTTCATTCTTTATTTTCCTAATTTGAGTTTTTTAGATGGATTTCATGGGGAATCCTTGTTCTTTCTTGCAATCTCTAACTTAATGTGTTTGTTCTCATTGTTTTGTAGGTATTTGGATTGGGGTTCACACATTTGGCACTAGAAGAAGGGAAACATCTCATTCTTTATCACTTTTCTCACAAAATTCCTTGTTTTTGTTCATACACAGAAAAATTCCAATGCTGAGAGCTTAGCATCACTGTTTTAGCACTGCTGACTCTTTAGTGTTGCCATATAGCGCTGTTGGAAATTCAAACTGCGACACTGGAGTCTTCCTACCCAAATATTTGAATTTCAAACTCCACCGCTTGACTGTTCTAACCCACAAGATTTTTCAAAAGAATCACACTACGATGTTGGGAAAAAGTGAAATGCAGTTGAGCTCACTGCCCTCGACACAGAGCGACACTGACTGGTAAGCAACATTGTAGAGCACCGCTGAGAAATCAAGCTTTGACGTAAGCATGTGTTGCACCGTTGGTAGGGAGTAAAAAGTGGAAATTTAATTTTTAACACGTGCTTTTGATCATTAATGAGTTTATCTTCTATTTTTTTCCTTTTAATCTCTGTATTTTGTAGAATCTGACTGGTTTTCTCTCTTGTAGGTTGGATCAATTGAAAACAAAAGAAGGAGAAACATGAGGATGATATTTCACAAGATCAAAGTGGTTTTAAACACTTTAGTGTTTGTTTAACACTTTTTTAAAGAATTGTTATCTTTTTTTGCTTAGGACACTAATTTTGTTTGGGTTTAAAAAGAATCTTTCCAATTTTTGGAAAGGTTTAAAATGAACATTAGGAATACAAAGTTTACTAAAGTTTGTTTTTGGTTAACAATTGAACAAAATGTCTCTCATTTGTCATTTGGTGTTTTATAAAGAACTCACATTTTTCTTTGTGGATTTAAAAAGAACAAGTGCAACTTTGTTTTTCGTGAGGGCTTACTTAAACTAAAATTCATTGAAAAATGATGTATACACTTCTCTCACGCTTTACAGTGATCTTGAGAATCAAAAGTATTTTTCGTGACTTTAGGGTGAGATAAAGCAATCACCTCCACACTTCATTTTTGGGTTTAAAATTGAACAAAATCTTGTACGAGTGTGGATAAATTTATTGCATATGTTCTCCCTTTGTTTCTAAAAAAGGGTTGATCAAACTATGAATAGGTTTATTCACTTTTGTTTATCTTAGAGGGTTTGCCTTGAGGAAAAGGTACTCACCCAAGGGAACAACTCAACTGGTAACACTCTAAACCTAAGAGTATTTCTAGTCAGGATATAAATGTGGGTATTGCAAGAAATGCCAATATCACACGGTTGATTCCAACGAGATGGATCTGAAAGGGGACTCTTGCCATATGGGTCAATCTCCACGAATGAAAAGTCCTTATTAAAACCTATGTTCTAGAATTTTCCAAAATCCTTAATCTATTTATTGGTGCAAGAACAGTCATTTTGAAGACACCCCACACTTTTATGGTCTTTAATTAGAAATGGAAAGCATGCAATGGGAGTTTCATGGGTGTTGATGTTTGGCTGCCCCGATTGACATTAATGAGCTGTGGAGAGGAGCTAGTGGGGTCAAGAATCTAACCATTCACTAAGGATAAGCATAGCTGGACTTGTCCAAGTGGGAATCCAACAAATATTTTCTTTCACATCCATAGGGTTGTACTTATTCTTGGGTTACAAAATGCTTTGCTTGTTCAAAAACATCTTGAAAACAAACACTTAACATCATCATCCAAATTTCAAACCCTTTTGGAGACAAATACAATTGACTCAATCCATATGTTATTTCTTTCCCTTGGGATTTACATCCTTAGAGGTTTCTAAACAATGGATTACATCTTGATTTGTCTACTAAAGTAAACAATAGGTAAACCCTTTCCTTGAATTCATCAAATTTCAACATAACATACTTTTTGGGGTTTGAGGAAATTAGACATTGGACATCTAATTTGGAAAACTTAATCAAATAAAGTGTTTGTGGTAAAATAAAGCCAATAAGCAAAGCTAAACAAAATGAGCTTTCATGTGTGTTGAACCCTCATGATTCTCAAAAGGTCCAAATCCCAAAACAAAAGTCATTGGTTCAAAATCTAAAAATCTATGTTCAAATGAAATCACTTCTTGGTTACAAAGGTCTATAGAAGCATTGTATGCTCTTTAATACCTAGGTCTAGGCAAACAAAGTGTCTTTTTTAGGTTCATCTTAGGATGAAAAGAAATCAAAATATTTTTCACCCATCCTTCAAACATCAAAACTGTTAGAATTGTGAAACAAGCACAAAACCACGAGCCACAGGATCAAACACAAACAAATACACCTTCCATGCAAGAGATCTGCAAACAAATGTATGCAATTAACTTCAACAAGAAAAAGCTACAGAAGAGAGAAAACTTTCAAGAAGATATGGAAGCTATAGATATTCTACCGTTAATAATTACAATGAGATCAATCCTTATAAAAGGAGATCAAGAAACCCTAAAGAAAAGCCTAAAGGGAAACCCTAGTGTGCACACTTAATAATTAATAAATAATTAATTATTAATGTGCCTAAGTTTAGCTTAAGTAACTAAAGGAATAAGTGACTTAATTAATTAACCAATATGATTAAATTAATTAAGTAAAACAACTTATTACTCTAACACCCCCTTAAGATGAACTTAGGAAGTAGCTAAAAACACTAAGGAAAAGATGCATTTAAAGCAAAGATGGATCCTAACAAACAAGGCCAAGTAAGGAATCCATGTACAAAGAGAAGATCTAAAGTTGAGAAATAGAGGAAACCTCGTGGGAAAAAAAACTCTACTTCAAGAAGATATCAAAGGCGATTGAAGGACTGAAAAGCCTCCAAATCAGGGAAATGTCCTAAAAAAGAAGAACATGTAGAACATCACAGAAGCATGAAGAAGCTGCAAACTCTATCAAAAGATGACTGCTATGGTGCCGAAGAACCTCCTCTAAAGATAGGATGATCAGGATCAAGAAGACAACAATCTGCATGAGTGCCCCCAATGACACTACTCAAATCAGATGGCAAACAAAGGCAAACACCTGGAATGAAGATATAGATGGCACAAGTACCAATAG